>CALSBV010000196.1:1064665-1094557 GCA_943590825.1 Bovichtus diacanthus | reverse complement strand
GGGAGCAGAGAGACAGAGAGACAGTGGGAGCAGAGAGACAGTGGGAGCAGAGAGACGGTGGGAGCAGAGAGACAGAGGGAGCAGAGAGACAGCGGGAGCAGAAAGACAGTGGCAGCAGAGAGACAGAGAGACAGTGGCAGCAGAGAGACAGTGGGAGCAGAGAGACAGAGGGAGCAGAGAGACAGTGGGAGCAGAGAGACAGCGGGAGCAGAGAGACAGAGGGAGCAGAGAGACAGTGGGAGCAGAGAGACAGCGGGAGCAGAGAGGTCCAAAGGGGAAGAATGAAAGAAACGCTGTCCGCGCAGTAAAGCGGCTGACTCACCCCTATTCTTTCAGCCTCGTGCGGCTGCCGCTAATTCGGCCTATTCAAAGCAGGCTTACGGTAACAAGGCAGTCTGGGAGATAACGGATGAAACCACAGGAATTTTAACCCCCACAACCCCCCCTCCCCGTCACCCACCCACCCCTTCCCCCTCTGATCCTCTGCTCTCTCCAAGCCATCACAACCCGTTCTCCACTGTCACTTTCCCTGTCCAAAGGCTCTGCTTGGTGCATTAACTCGGACTCTTAACAGCGCCAAGTTGGCACGCGTTTTCTGTTTTTTTTTCAAACCGAACCCCCCCGTATTCACTGACGCTCATTTATTTACTCTAGTTGCAAAGACCAAAAGCAAAACACCTTCACTTGAACTTTCTCTGATCTTAGGCCCATCCGTATCTGAAGAGCACCGCATGTACACACTCCATCTGATGCAGCGACAAGTGCCGCCAGACCCGCCACTCTCTGGCTGTTACTATGGATATGCCAGTCGGTGCGAAACAAAAAAAGGCAGAACAGAAAATAAGCAGCCTCAGACAAGAGCCCCTGGCAGAGCTCTGACAGCCAAATCTGGCTTGGCAGCAGTGGCTACAGAGCCATCTCCCCCTCTCTGTTTATCTTGGTGTCTCTCAATCTGTCTCTCATCTGCACGCTGAAAGTGCAAATATTGATTTAGAGAGATAAACGAATTGACATGACTTATCAAGATGAAGGGGAGGAATTCATTAGTCTGTTAAGAGGATGGCTCCTGCAGGGGGTCCTTGGACTCGCTTTGATGTGGCCAGCGCCAGAGCCTCTGGTCCAAACAGAAAAGAAGCAGAATGGTTGATCTGCATTTGGCATTATGGGAAAGACAGGAAGAGACCTAGTACCAAAAGACAAGCTGAGAACTTGAACTGAAAGTTTGATTACTCATAAGGCTGGTTAACGTCTTCCTGAACACGGAAAATCCCCACAATTCACTTCAGTGGAGGAATCAGGCCTGGATTTGGTTGATTATACAGACACATTTTAAATAAGGCCACTAAAACCTGGAGCCATCTGTATTATAGCCAATAAATAGTTACCTGATCATCTCAATACTAAGGCTGAGAGATATCATTTTAAAAACATTACAAAGAATAATATTAACTGTGGTCCACCAGTGTGCAAAAAAGACAAACATAAATCATATTATCTTGATACTGAAAGTCAATACGATAATTTTGACTTGTAGCTCTGAGCTTTAAGATAAGATTTGTGACCCGGGAATGAAAATGTGATCTTTCTTGCCTCTCTGTCTCTCACAAAGACACTATTAAGGCCTTAGCTGGTCCCTCTGAGGTGGGGCCAACTATGGCTTCTGTTTTGAGCCGCACAAAGTCTGTGTCTGTTTTTTTAAACCCTTTATCCTTCTGTGAAATCTGCCACACTGGCACATTAACACTTAAGCCTCGCTAAAACCAAGGGAAAACACAAATACACCCGCGCAGAGTCGACCGCAATCTAAAAATGGCCCACTGCAAATAAGCTAAAGACTGAGTAAATATCTACATTTTATTTTAATTGTAAAGAGTCTGCCATGTGTTGACACAACAGTTTTTGTTTTCCAAATACAAATCAATTGGTTTAAGAATTAAAAAAAAAAAAAAATCCCTGTCTTTTTTCCCCACAGTTTTTCATTATTATTATTATTATATTTTTTTAATCACTGTTGACTTGCTTTTATGACTAAATATGAAACTGGATTACTTGAAGGAGATAAATATTTTCTTGTCACTGAATACAAAGATGAACAATAGAGAGCAGGTGACAGGAACAGGTCAGACGACAGTGCAGCTACCCGTCGTGTTCTGCAGGAAGACACGACCATATAAGGAGGAAAAGCTTGTAAAAGGTGGGTGTGGTGGAAGTTAAGCTGAACAATGAATCTGCAGGACACACTCTGTTTACTTAAATAAGACCAACAAAAAACATGTCTACAACTCCTGGTACAAAAAAAAATGAACGTTTTGGTCTGGGGAATTTTTATATAACTCACCTGTTTTTAATTATATATTACAGCTTAAAAGTAACGCATTATTAGGATTTGAGTGACAGGTTGTTGTCGGCTATGACCCGTGCCCGCCTCAACCTCACCGACGATGCCCATTTTTGGATTAGCCGGGAGTTAGACGATGGCGACGATGCCGCCCACTTTGAGCTTCACAATGGCTCTTCAGAAACCTACGGGTGACGTCACGGAGACGACGCCCATATTTCATAAGGTCTATGGTTTCCACCAGCAAGATCAGTTCTCGACACCAAACACCGATCACACAGAAGACGGACGATAATGAGTTAAAGGAATCTCTCTGAACATTTGAGGCAGATGGTTATCTTCCTCACGGCTTGTCAGACTTACTCCGAAGTGACAATGTGAGCGACTAATAGCCATGAGGTATCTTTATCTCCACGTTAATTACTGCAGAAACCCTACATGATATCTCATACTTGAATCCGCAGAGCTTCGTCCAATCTACAATACCCTTTCAGAAAACCTGCCGTGTACATTAAAACAGCCGAACAAAGATTAGGACAAAGAAGATGAATGTGGGCTGCAGTTCAAAAGAGGTCAAATGTGACTTATGGCCAAGGTCGGTATGTGACTTACATCCGTTAATGTGCAAAAACAGACCAACCAAATATCCTAATAGATAACCTTCAGTCATTGAAAAGTGTTTTGTTTTGTCCGAGCCGCCGGGAACGTTTATTCCTTCAGATGACATTAATTACATTACTAAGAATGTTTCTGCAAAGAGACATTTTTGCTGCAATGGTTACTTCCTGCAGTAGTTTATTCTTGGGGTCCCCAGAGACCGCAGTTGGAAGTCAGTGTTAAAAATGTTAGGTAGGAGGAGGGTTACATACAGTCCTACAATTGTACAATTATAGAAAGTAAAGGTCATTAAATTCATTATTTGTGCAAAGCTCTTTCATAAAATACCTTTTTTTATATAACTGAATCCTGCAGCATTTATACTTTAACTTCCATTAACTTCCCATAGTCCTCAATTCACCCTAATCTTCATTCAACTCCCCTCCACTCTTTCTCCACTTTTCTCAGTCAGACTTTCACTTTCATTCTCTCTCCCCCTCGCTCGCTCTCTCCCCCCCCCTCCCTCCCTCTCACCCTCTCACCCTCTCACCCACGCTCTCTCTCTCTCTCTCCCTCCATATTTCCCTCTCTCACGCTATCTCTCTTTCCCTCTCCCTCTCTATCCCTCTCCCTCCGTCACGCTCTCTCTCCCTCTCTCGGCATAGACAGAAGTTTATCTTTCAAATGTTCTTGAACTTTTTAAAAAGGAGGACATCTTTTGAAACATTAATGTATTTAATTAAATGTTTCCAAAGAAATGTCCTGAATATTTCATTCACGTAGTACGATCCATTAAAAGCCTTTTACAGTGAATGCCCACCTGCTTGTTGACGGCAGCGTCTGCGATGCCCACCTTGTTACTGTACATCTGTCAACTGCATGTGTGTACTGGCAGGCAAACGGGTAGAAGTGTGGAGAAACAGGAGATACAACACACTCTTCACCTAAAAGGAGGATCACTTCTTGGTAAAAATGGGAAGCAAAGAGGGAAGAAAGAGAGAGCAAGTGAGGGCATCTATGTCTGCGCTTGTCAAACATGCAAGAGAGGGTTTTAAAAAGCTCATCCTGAAAACTCTTCCATCCGCTGTCACACATGAACACACACACACACACACGCACACACACTCACACGCACAGAGAAAGGAAACCAGTAGGATCGGGTGTGAAGGACGTGTAGAGGACAGGAGGTGGTCAGTAGGATGCACCCGCTGTCATCTCCTGAGCATGAATCAATCGCTGTGCTAATGTTGCTGCCACTTATAGATCCCCTCTGTGTGCAACTGTCCCACCCCCCCAAGAGGACATATTTAATATTTCATAACCTCCCGCAGCATGGCATTTCAGCCACAGCGCTCCTCTGTAGGGCTGCTTCATGGCCAGGCGGGGAGTCCCCACTTCAGATCCCTGTGCTTGCAAAATCCGGCTATTTTGGTTTCTACTTGTTCTCTTTGTTACTTAGTTTTCTACTTAGATTTCTACTCCAGGGCCAAGCAGGTCTATCCAGATTTTTAGCGGGCATTCGCATGACGGTCAACACATGTTCTCACTATGGTATTCGTCAGCTGTTTGGTGGTTTCGATTTAATTCAAGTTGCTTTAAAGCCAGGGATATGACATTTTGAGATGATACTGAAGCTGATGAGGGCATTTTGGGAACAGTAAGAATCAGGCCAGTTTTATGGATGGCTGGTGACTTCTCGGGCGGATCCCACCGTTTGTTCGTGACTTAATGTAGTCTAGATCTAAATTAGCTTTAGGTGAATGTCGTTGCGCGAGGGCTATACAATAAATGATTGACACTGGATGAACATACCACTTGTTGGGCTATAATTTTGCTTTCAATTTTCAATCTGGAAAAAACTGTCCACCAAGACCAGTGTCTGATAACTTTAAAGCAATTGCATAATGATGCTTGACCTGGTGGTATTTACACTTAGTTTAGTGCATTTTAAGTCCACCAATTTTACACATCAAAGTGTGTTTACAGATCTTAGGGAGTACTACTGCGTATGTGAAAAAGGTTGTAGAAAGCTTTTCATGGCTCCAAAGTCTGATAAATTGTCTCAAGTGAGAGTCAGTGTCAATTGGGCCTCAAGACTTCAAGTTTGAAAATGAAATAAATCTCAGGCTGTGGAGTAAGAAGTACAGTTACCAGACCTCTGTAACCCGCTCCTCATCTCTGCTTGAGGCAAGTGGCTCGAGGCTACATTAGCCGCGACTTGAATAACACGCTCTAATCTCCGACCAAACTGCAGGCGGTCTAATTGCATTGTGGGTAATGTAGGCGGCAGGCTTTGACAAGGAAAAAGAATGCATGAAATAAAAACAAATTTTAAAAATGTATTTGTGGCTCTGCCGCATCAATTTTTCTCACAATCTCACATGAGTGCAGTGCTTAATCAGCAGAGTACTCATTTAATAGTTGTCAACAAGATGATTGGGCTGAAATCCATTCTGGAAGGCTCGTTTCCAGACAACTGCAAAACACACACACACACGCACGCACGCACGCACACACGCACGGCTTTATGTCTCTGCACGATCTGTCATCTCATCTCCAAGCGACCTGACACAGAAAGTCCCAACCTCCCCTATATACCTACGATTAAACATTAATATAATAATGTCTTCTGGCCTTTCTTCCTTTCTGGGTACTCCCCCTTGTTCTCATGTTGTAACTGACATTTCTAAAGCGAGATAGTGGGGGAGTGCATGTATGCACTGGATGTGCACTAGCATACTGAAAAACAGAGCGACCCTCCTTCGCCCTCCCTCTCACCCTCTGTCTCTGGCTTTTAACTTTGCGTCTGTCTTTTAATTAGCTTCAATGGATTTTCTAAAGGGATGAGACAATGAGGCAGAGAGAAGTTTGGAGACTTAAATCAAGGTTAATCAGTAACAGGGGTGTCTCAATTTCCAAGTTTCCAAGCAAGCAGGAGCTTTTTTCCACAAGTGTACAGGCAGAAGAACCACTCAGTCATTCAACCCTCACTAGCTGATAGATCGAGACATTACGTCAAGAAAGAGGCTTAAAAAAGACACTTGAACAGTCTAAGTGAATTATGGATGAAGCCGAGGCAAGAAATAGAGGCAGAAATATGTTGAAAAATATTTCAAAATAAAGTTTCTTTCTCCCCCCCCTTCAGTGTAAATCCTATTAGAAATGAAAGGATAGCACAGGGGGATTAGCTGACCCCGTCCACTCTGTCCAGACTGTTTCACACTGATAAAATATAGAAACTCTCAGAATCGCGCCTAAAATTGACATTGTACATCTTCCTCATGTATGCAAGTCATGTAATAAGTGCTGAAATAAGCCTGTGAAGGCCTCGCCTCGTCAACGGAAGCCATCACAGCAACAACATGCATTAAGATTTACTTTCCAACATCAAACATTTTTCCCCCTTTTTCCCTGAAACAGTAATCCTCTTTGAAAGAAAAAAAAAAAAAAAAAAAAACGCATCAAAAAGAAAGGACTTGTCACAAACAAAAAAATTGACCAGAAAATAAATAAAAAAAGTCTCCTTCAAGAAGCCTCGCTCTCCCTCTCTGTCAGGAGGAATTTGTGGCATCTCAGAAATGTCACATGCAGTTAATCAATCAGCTTGGCCGAGCGCGGGGTGGTGGCTGTGGCAGGGGTTACGCTGCTTTGATGTAACCTGTGCGTGATTGAGAGCAGGGGGAGAGAAGGGAGGAGAGCGGCGAGAGGTGTAGGCGAGCGGACAGCTACGGAAGAGCTTCACAACAAGAACAACTTCACCTAGATGTGACACAAACACCAGGGGGGAGAGCAGGAAATGGTGTCTGCTGGTCACTCTTCACCCCCATCAGTCGTTTTTTTTATTTATTTAGTTTTATCCAGCATCTGGGAAGCCTCCCGATGCCTCGCTAAAAGGAAATAGAACGTTAGACTGTTCTCGGCTAGTTAACACAACTTCTGTGACGTCATCTGTGGTTTTGTCCCCGGCACATTCTTCAGCACATAATAGTTAACGTGGCGAAGCAAAAGAGGAATGGTGCTTGAACACACTGGGATTTGAATGAGGAAATTTCGAGGAAACGATGTTATGCATAGAGTTGTTGGCGCCGTCCTGTGAAACAGTAAAATCCGACATCACACAAAGTCGTGCAAGAAGGAAAGATTGTACGACTATGATTGCTTAATCTGACATATTTGTTTAGTCTGATCCTGGCACTATGTGGTCTGTGGGTTATCAGTCAAATACTGATACTACTAATAAATTAGTCCGTAGTATCTATGAAATAAGGTTTGTTTGCAAGTTCTAAATGAGTTCAACGCTTGTTTAAAAAAAATCCAATATAGGCTCTGATTTATGTGTAAAACATTAACAACTGCTTCTCGACTCTCAGCAACTATACTCTCTGGGGAAAACAGTTGTTTAATTACTTATTGAACATGAAACATTTATGGTACTTTTGCACTTGCGTGGTATTAATTGTATTATGTGTTATTTAACAGTAATATTACAGTTATTTCGTTTTTTTTTGCTTAATGTTTTGCTATCATATCACTTCATAGTTACTGTAAAGCAGCGGACCAGTTTCATGCAAGACAATTTTTCTACGGACCAGCAATAAAGTGCAAAACATATAATTTAATTATTACATATATAATGTAAATGTAATTATTCCATTTTATATTATGCACTTTATATTATTATTACATTGTAATATATATATATATATATATATATATATATATAAATAATATAATACATAAAAATGTTTACAATAAATATTACAAACACAAAAAAAATAAAATGACATTTTATTCTTTCTGTGCGGCCCGGTACTGGTCCGTGGGGACCCCGGCTGTAAAGGAGAACCTGTCGACAATATTTTCTTAGTTCCTTCATGGTTTCCGTTTGAAGAAGCATGGCCACAGACTACAGTATATTTTATTAACATATAAAACAAAAATGATATTTTTGACTAAGGAGGTGGATGTGATATCATAGTATTGATGCCCTGATGACTGACACAGAAACAGGAGACACCAGATCAAGGACCCATCAAACTGCCACCTGTCACAGGAGCCGTCATTCAGCTGATTCATCGACATTTGAACACGAGCCAGAAATCGCACAGAGAGCAATCAAACTCACTACTTCCGTCCCTGACGATAAAAGGGCTTGCTCGATTTACCGCATCCACGGACCAGATTTCAAAGTCTATGCAGTTGGCTCCGGAGGCCATGGGATTTTTCTCTCTCTCTCTCACTCCCTCTACAGTCGACCCTCCTGGGGGAGAAAGCCCAACCGCTATCGACATTTAAAATGGAATAATGCATACGTAATGCTTTGGCACTGCTGTTGCGTTGGCAAAACTTGTGTCCCACTACTGTCCATAGGGTGAGACTGGTGAGGTTTTAAAAGTATTCGCCCTAAATCCCACTCATGAAGGGGCCTGAGGCAAAAACGTAGCCGCGCTCCATGCACTCACTCAATGAACACTGGCAAATGTATGCCACTCTGATAACACAAATCTTGAGTCGGTAGGCTTTTTTTCTCCCCAGACACATCAGGAGAGTTTAACCAGTCCCACTTATATTGCTGTTGAGGCCGGAGGGGACAATGTGTGATTCTGACCTTTAATGTCATGTAATCTGCGTGGCTCATAGGCAGTGGCAACACTGGGTCAAGAGAAAGCCTCTCTCTTTTAGAGCTTAAGCTATTCCTCCCTCTTCTCCAACACTTGCTGGAAGAGAAAAAAAAAAAAAAGTTTGCTAACATGCGAGCCAATGTTTTTCTCATACATCTAAAAGAGCTGTCTTTCCACTGTTTCGTCCGTCGCTGAGAGGGAGAAAAGAACCACGATTTGAGGAAAATATGTGCACAAAGCACAAACGATTTCACTGTGGGTTAGGTGGCTTCTGTTAGCCGGTGAGGAATGCTGCTAATGTGGTGCCAGTGAGGCGCAAGGGAAACCAAGCGAGTTGAGCGAGGTCCCATTGGAAGGAGGATTAACATTACCGAGCTGCCTTCTTGTGTGTTCACAGTCTTGTGTTACGTAATGTTACTTGGGTGAAGCTGCTGGACTGGTCACACTGCTCGTATAGCAGGTGTGCTGCACACACACACACACAGACACAGACACAGACACACACACACACACACACAGACACAGACACAGACACAAGGTGTACTTATACATATTGCATATCTTGTACACTGATTAACCAGTCTGTCCAGAACACGTGTTTTTACATTAAAAAGTAAAAAGACTAGCTGCCTCTTTGAATCTAGGTAATGGGAATCCTCATAATAATATAATTTATAGTGTCCTGTTCACCTAACATATCTTTGGCTCGTGTGAGGAAACACCTACACAGATATGCATCAATATCTAGATATGTTCATACTGTCTCAGTTCACAGAGGAATGTATCACCAACACACTCAAGGAAACATGTGACCGGTTTCCCGGCTCACATTCGTTTCTGATCTGTGGGAGTCTATACGTGCAGCTATGTCTAAAAATGCACATGTTTGGTTTTGAAGCCGTAGGCCTACAGTAGAAAAAATAGAGGCCTATCTCACATCATCCAAAAAGGTGGTCCAACTATGTTCACAACCCTCACATACAGTATGTCCACATGAGAAAACAACATACGTTTGCTTTTCCTAACAATCAATACAGCGAGCCGTGACTGAAACAGTGAAACGCAACCATGAATATGTACCCGTTTTAAGAGGAACTCATTACACTTGTTCCATGAGAATTTCAACACACCTCAAGAGAATAAATCATGACGGGAATAACGATGAGAAAAAAATGAAACAACATTGGGAGGGCTGTCAAAAATGTGACAAAGACGCAGGCATGGCACAGGCTGTAAGGATACAAATGTAGTTACTACAGTGCAAAGAGCTGTTCTCCAAAACAGGAGGTGACAGAAATGGTTATTTATTTGTCAGGCATGTTGGTGTCGTTAAAGTAAACTTAAACAATCAGGCCACTGATACGCTGAAGTGCTTGAGGTCTATGTTTAAAAAGTTAAAAAGCAGCCTAGGAAAGAAATAAACATGACAAAAACGCAGAGTGCAGCTTAACAAAAGTGTTTTAACAGATTAAAGACCTATATGTGTTGGTTTTAGTCCGCTGCAGCTGTGTAAAAGAAATGACACGTAGAGAATTTCAACTCAAGTTAAGTCGATATAAAAATACAGGACTTTGCATTAAAAAAAAAACAAAAAAAAACAATCTGAAGTCTATGTGTGGGTCACGAGAAGAGTGTGGATGAACTGCAGGCTGAGGTGCTATTCACTAAATGTCTGTGAAATTGACAGGGACAATGTTGTCGCTGTTAAGTTTCTGTCAGCTCAGCATGACCTGTATAATCCTAGGTGCCTTTTTCCCGGGCTCCGGTGACAGACAAAAAGGAATCAAAGTCACTTTCCTGCCTCGCTTTCCTGCTAACTGCTCCACCCAGCCACCACTCCATCTAACCGTCTGTCAGTCCTTCTGCCCCGTCACCGGACTTCAATTATCATCCAACTTGTAGAGATTCTGTGGAAGGATCTATGATCTTTCTCTCCTTATTCATCGGTCGATGGAGAGGTTAGATTGAAGCTTAACTTTTGCTCGGTGATGATTATTCACTGTAATCTAATGTCATTTGATGGTTTGCTAATGAATTGTATGGAACCACACTGGAGACTATGTCTAGTTTAGGTTTATGTAAATGTCTTGTAAATGTACATATTAGTTTATGCGTGTGCATCATCCAGCTGTTTGTTTTTTTTTTGGAGAGGACGCACTCAATCCTAATATAGAGGCACGTAATCTCAGAGTTCCAAGGTTTTTACATTACATCAGCAGTATAAGCATGAGCGCCCTGTGCTACATGAATGAAATCAATTTACGGGAAGGGGTGGGGGGTAACATTTCATTTTAGAAAAATCATTCATGTTTCCTCCTGGTGTGATTTGTCTCTTCTCTGCCTCACAGCAGCAGCGCAGGAAAGCCGGCTTTACGATACCATGATTCACTGGCAGCCTAATGAGAGCCGCGGCCGTAAGCTGTTTATGTGGCATAAAGGCTGCCTCTATTAACGCTGCTGTCATAGAGGGAGAGCTGGGCATTGGGTGGCAGCGCGGCGACAGTTCAGCTCATAACGGTATTCATTCACCGACAGGACTGGAGGTCGTCTGCTGGCAGCGCAGCGAGTAAAAGGCAGAACCAGCAGCGCAGCCGGCAAACTCTAGGCCGACTGGGAGAAACAGGATGATACTTAGCAAATGTAATAATCACAAGCTGTTTTTACACCGAGGGCGATGATCACAGCAGGTCTTCTTATCCAGTATTTAACGTCGTAACGTGCACACAAACACAATCGAGGAATTACACCTTCAATTACACACTGTACTGTACTTCTTATGTAGGCCACACAAACTGAAAAGTCCACAAAATCAAATGTGTGTAACTGCTCCTACTACTCCTTCCCTAGTGCAGTTAGAAAATAAAAATCGCTCAATGTCATTTGGCACGTGATGAAATTTGCTAAAAATCAATAACGAGGTCTATTTCCCAGATTTCTAGAGTTACTATTAGTGCTGGTACAGTCATGTGTCTGCCGGCAACAATATGTGCAAGCACAAATTTAATTACAGTAATTAGGAATATACAGTAAAACAATGCATGTACCCATTTTCAAAGCTCTACGGAGTCAGGGACTAAATTAATAAACTAGGGCAGATTGAGTTTATTATTTTACAACTTGCTCATTGTCACCATTTCTTCACCGCTATGATATATTGTGTATAACCAGTGTAACAGGCAGGCAGTAAGGGGTCCGCTTGAAAGCATTTGATTTAAATATGGTGTTGTTGTTGTTTAAATGTGCATTTCTTGCCGTGTGAATTTCAGAGAAACCGCACACAAGTGCACCTCAGTCCAATCCAATAAATATACACACCAAAGACACATTTTACTGGCTTTTGGAGCTTGGCAACTCTAGTCATTATAAAAAGTCATCAACTCAGACATGATGTGTCTGCCCTTCATTCCCTCTCACCGCATCACGTCCAGTCCTGGCTCCTTTCCAAGTGCAAGGTTGCGAGGTGAACATCGCACATCAGAGAAAAACACACACGGAGAGAGAGAGACAGGGTATGGATGCCTGCCACTTCAACAGCTTCTCCCCTTACATCTCACAGGAAAGCGCACACAAAGGATCATTTCAGACCAAGGCTCAATGGAGTTTCAACTAAACTGCAGGTGGAATAATCACAACGGCACTCATAGTGCTGCAACGATGATTCTTCACAGAGCCAGCTCTACTTGGAGCTCCATTCTGGGATCTGTGGGGTTCAGGCCTACTGGTATTGAAAAAAAAATGAAAATTCTCTTCTTTTGTTAACACTAGTGCAGTGCCCATTCGTGGCGTGCTCATCCGATTTACTTCACACTCAACACTGCACTCCCTTGGGTCCTCAGCAATATCACAGCCAAGTGTGAGGTCGATTGGATGAACGCTTCTCGAGTTATGCGGAGACGCACACTCGCGCACGCACATACATACACACAGAGACAAATATTCCTTGGTGTAAAGTTAGATGAATGAAATGATTTCTTTGAATAGAATTCAACAAACAATGTCGTGCAGTAGTCATCATTCAATAGGAGGATGGCCAGAGTGGATCGATGACGACATCTGCCATAGTGAGCTTTAGATAACAAGGGCGGCATTATTTTTTTGAACCGTACCCTGAACTGATGCACTGTTCCTACTAAACAATGGCCTCAGTGTTACATGCAGCGTGATTATGCACCTGAGCTTGGATCATAATGACACTCTGCTGTCTACAAAAAAAAAAAGAACAAATGTGATTTCATGAAATGTGAATGTGCCAAATGAGGCAGCAGATTTCTGTTTGTGCTGCCTGTGAAATCATTTGTGCAGGATAAAACGGACACGAAACTGAATGTGGAAAAGAGACTGGCCGGGAAGATCCAACCAAGAAGAATATCAAAACATATTTCTTCCCGCGGTCTTATTGGCTAGAGCTGACCGCAGCTCTTAGAAGTCGTCTTTATATATTTCACAAAGAAAATGTTTGAGGTGACTGGGATGTCTGGGGCGGCTTAAGGATTCAGTCAAATTGTGTCTTTGACCGGCTAACATTTAATGAGCAGTAGGAATGACAGTCAGCACTGACTTGGCTCCAGCATGGGGGGGGGGGAGGGGGGGTTGCCTCTGTTCTCGCAATCTTGTGTGGGGCAGCACAATCTTTGCCCTCATCTCACTGAGCCCATTAAGAGACAGACAACTTTAGTAGGAGGTATGCTATGGTTAGCAGGCAAGGAACACGCTCTTTTTACCTGCCTAAATTGAGCTGAAAAACACTAAGAAAGAGTGATTGAAATTAGTCATCTTGAAGCCAATATTTAGTGACTGAAGGTGGGTTATTACTCTGGCAACAGTGCCGTTTATAACTCCACTATTAAGCATAATGCAAAACAGTTATCTTGTGAACTTGTGAATTACTTAAGGTGTGTCAAGTGGTCCAAACATTTGCTCTGGAAAAAAAAAAAAAAAAGACGTGTGCATGAGGTAAGAAAAGTTAGTTAGCGAGAAAGACATGGGAGCTGCTTTGCATGTGTGTGTGTGTGTGTGTGTGTGTGTGTGTGTATGTGTGAGTCACAGAGACAGAACGAGGTATAGGAAAGAACACATGTGATCAGGAAGCAGCTACAACTCTTCACATGGAGATCAAGTCAGGTTGCATTACAGAATGGTATTGAAATATATATATATATATATATATATATATATATATATAGCAGTAATAAAGACGGGCTCACTGCTGCAGAGTCTGTGGCTGCTGGTTGGTGATGTGGACTCACCTTGGCGTTGGCTTTGGTCTTGCTGCTGCTGCTGCTGCTGTTAGTGTTGTTGTTGGGGCTGTGATTAGCATCTTCATGAACTCTGTCCAAAAGCCAAAGAAGGAACTCGAGGGCATCGTGCTGAGAGTTTCCCCGAAACTGAGAGCCGTACTTGGCGACTATGCTCTGAGGAGAGGAGAAACATCATAATTAATACTTTGGGTGATTCCAAGTCATTAAATACTGACATGCTTCCTGACAAAATGAGGACACGATCACATGGAACCCAGGAACTCATCATTTGTGAGTTACAGTTGGTTCGGCTTCGAGCACTCGGGGGAGAGATGGAAAAAAGCAGGGACATTTCTCTCTCTCATCATCCCTTAATGTAGACTCATTCAAGAACATCTGCCAGGCATTATTTGGCTACGATAAGATCATGTAAAAAAGTAATTCACAATTCTCTTTGGATGCTGCATTCTGGGAAAACATTTTGAAAACGAAATCAGAGGTAGAGTGCACTTCATTACAGGCATCACACTTCCGAAGATGCATGCAGCAAATAAAGCCAAAAAAAATGTTCACAGTATTTTCCGGGGGGTTGCAACTAAGTATTTATTTCTTGCTTAGTTTATTAATCATTTGGTCTATAAAATAGTGAAAAATGCCTAATATCAGTTCACACAGCCCGAGTTGTGTTCTTCAGATGTCTTCTATATTTCTATTTGATCAACAGTCCACAACCCAAAGATATTACATTTTCTATAACGCATGACGAAGAAAACCTCAAATATTCAAGAAGCTAGAACCAGCAAATGTATAAAGCAATCACCGGATTTTACCTGGCAAATTTAGAGTTACATACTGATTTATTATGGCTTTATTTTTTCAAAATTAGTAAAGCTGAGCCACTTGTTTCAAGTGGTGTGCTTTGTTCATCTTTCTGTACCTGTGTGTGTGTGTTAAAAAAAAACAAAAGAGCGTTTTTCTTTAAAACCACAATGTCATTACTAAAATTAATGATATATTTACACAGAACAGAATGATGGCTGCAATGTATAATAATATCCAACATGCATATCTATCACTAACATCACGAAAACTGACACAAAGTGCTGTTTTTGCTTTGCATTGAAAACAAGTTAAATTACAGCTCTTTTTTTTCCCTCAAAGATTTTAAGACTGTGGTGGTTGAAATAATGTACCCCAATTGCTATTTTTGGCAGCATAACAAAATCAGACATGTCAGTCCTCGTGATCCATTTGTGGTGCTCAATAATATTTTAAGAAATTGTTCTCCAAACACATTCACACAGCATACCAAACGATGACTCACAAAGAGGACATCCACAACCCTGACAGGTGTTACTAGCAAAAAACTGCCAGACTGTCTAATTAAATTACGAGGAAGGAGTTGTGAATCTATGAGTCACACGGAGAAAATGACACGCAAAACCAACAAAAGCGCTAAAACTGCGCCACACTGTATGGCTACTTCACTCCGTCGCTCTCCCTCTCTGTGTGTGACTGACAGGATCCATCCTCTGCTCCACACCTCATTAAAAATCACCACATTACACCTGCAGCATCCCAGTATCTAAATATAAACACAGGAGGGAGGGCCCCTCTCTACCTGACGGAGGCAGCCCGCTAATGAGCTTTATCGCTACAAGGAAGCATTGACAGGGGATGGAGGGATGAGGGACAGACGGAGAGATGGGGGCGGTGGAGTAAAGGAGGAGAGGATGGAGGGTGGGACGCTGGCGGAGTTTCAACAGACCTGCAAGTGTTTTTTGTTTTTTTTATTGTTTCCCTATCAAAAAGGACAACGCTGTTGTGGCTGGCCCGGGATGAAAAGTGAGAAAACTGAGACAGCACAGTTTTCTCAAAGCTATGGACAAAATAAGAGGGGCAAAAATGCTAAGGCAAAGACAGTTTCCAAGGTTACGGTGAGTCTGGGCTCAGAAACCTGATGACATCAAGAGGTTATGACTTCATTAAGATCAGGGGGTGACCTCGCCACTGTCTGTGTGTGTGTGTGTGTGTGTGTGTGTGTGTGTGTGTGTGTGCGCTGGGGATGATACTTTCGGTCATCTTTTTGATATCCGTTTACAAAAGTGTCTCTGGTGACATGTGCCACACAGCCCCAAAGGCACTTAAAAAGATTTGGCAAGGTTGTATTCCCACGCATCAAGTCTTTTTTAATTGAATTCTTGTAAAGGGAGAAAAACAAGTAATGAGATGGTGAGATGGTGAGGAGATGCGGAGAGACAAAGAAACAAATTGCAGCTTAGTTGAGTTCCTCTGTAAACACAAGCAGTCTTCAAAGCTGACCCGGGCACAGCTCTGGTGGGATCTTATGTGTTGAGCAGACACTTCAGAGCTTGTCAAGGATAAAGGTGGGCGTAGGGGTCAATTTGAGAGAGGACAGAGTTTTTTTTTTTGTCAGAACTATAGATCAGTCTAGACCGAGGATCATTTTCTCAACCCAGAAACTCCGGGTCTGAAAAGAGAAGCCAATG
Organism: Bovichtus diacanthus; assembly: GCA_943590825.1. NCBI lineage: Eukaryota > Metazoa > Chordata > Actinopteri > Perciformes > Bovichtidae > Bovichtus > Bovichtus diacanthus. The sequence continues at coordinate 1,078,254 of CALSBV010000196.1, read as the reverse complement.
CAGATGGCCTTAAACTTGCATTCTCTCTAATATCCAACTCAACTGGTTGCAAAAGAAGTCCAGTTGTATAGAAGTCAATGAGAAAATGACCCTACTTCCCAGTTGATTTATTACCTCTGTAAATATTTTCCTAATTACTTTATGGCCTCAGTAGCTAGTTTCAAGTCTCCTTCAATACTGCATGATCTTAATTTAGTAAATTATGGTCCAATTTATAGTAATATAGACGATAGAGCGGTATATGTTTTAGGGCGGGGCTACCATGTGATTGACAGGTCACTACTACGGTGTTGTCTGGGTGCCCTTCCGGTTTTCACCTTACGACCCTTTTGCAGTACGTTTTTAAAGTCAATGAAAGTTAATTGTGACCTTCTGGTTGCCTAAAAATGTGTTGTTCAGCGTTCGGTTGTACTCTGCTCCACCCTCTCGTGTCACACACAAAAAGATTCAAGGACAACCAGCTTTTCTACAAAACAAAGAAACAAAACATAAAAGACGGATAACAAAAAAGGCAGCCATAAACCTATGCAGTCTCCACAGCCACATCATGACATCATGGGGTCATGACCTCCCTTCGGTCAGCAGAGATAGAGCTGCACTCTGACAAAATCACCTGCTTCCACACCCAGATATCCGTTCTGATGTCCCGTCCTGCTACTCTTGCTTCACCTCACACCATTACCCCCTCATGCCCTCTCCACATCCATCTTTCTACTCTGTAAACAATGACGGATCAGAGTGCCGGCAGGCCAGGAATTTACTGAAAACATACATCAAGCAAATGTCCTTCCTCTCTCTCCCTAAAAAAAACATTTACGCCACCTCACCTCACCGCGGTGCGGCCTGCCAAACAGGCCCGGGTGGATTTCTCGGTGACAAACAGCGAATGATACTGACAAATTATGACAGGGCATAACCTTAAGAAGAAGACGCTTCTTTTCCACACAAATACACACACTAACCACCCCCCACAGGTGTGGCTGGAATGAGGCTGGACAGAATCTGTCATTACTGGCTGCTCCATTTGCTGCTTCATTTTTCAGCGGCCTGGTGTTGCCGGCTCACCTCTGGATGCAGGACAGTCATCACTTACAGCCTCCACTTATACCACTCTCTCTCCCCTCATGCTGTGTTCCATCTATCCTATTTCTGTCTCTCTCTCTCTCTCTCTCTCTCACACACACACACACACACACACACACACACACACACACACACACACACACACACACACACACACACACACACACACACACACACACACACACACACACACACACACACACACACACACACACACACACACACACACACACACACACACACACACACACACACACACACACACAACCTTCACACAATAACTTTATTTCTTCCTCCCGTTCTATTATCTCTCTTTTTCTTCCCTCTCTATCGTGTAAGAACCATTCCCCCCACTAATCAGTCCCAGCTGAGGTCTGGCCAACACACACACACGCACGCACGCACGCACAAACAAGCCATTTGAGGATGTCATCCTTGGCTTTGGGGAACACTGATCCGACATTTTATTTAGAAAGATAATGGTTAGTTGCAGCCTTAAACTCAGCCTGCTACTTCTTGTGTCATCCTAGGCCACAATGGATTTACCTCCAGACCACAAAAGAGAATAGGCAGGTATTTTTTTTTTTTTTTAAGGCAAATCTAAATGCCACATCTCGGAATCAGACCGATATTTCCTCCGCAGCGCTGAGAAGCTTGGGAATCCCTCGATAAAGAAGGTGCCGGAGATTCAAGACTGAACAAAGCTCGCTTGTCTGCAGATGTCCCCTTCGTGGGATTTACAGGCGATCAGTAAGAAATAAGAAGGGGTGATATGCGATGGGGATAATGGAACGCTCCCTGGGCTCTGCTGAAACCGAGCGATTGATACTCTGAGGATTCCCAGCTGAGGCCGTGAACATGTGTGCACAAGTGAGAGTCGAGGAAGCTGCATCTGTCACGCCATCAAGAGCTGTGTGAATGTATGCCACTTCATGTGCTTCCCCATCACGGAGATAAAATAGAAAAGTCTTCCCAGACTTCATGATTCGGTGATCGCAGTATCACTTCCCATAATACTAAAGATTGATTTATTCCCATGGCTTCCTACACCGTGTGTGTCGTTCAGGCTTGGTACATAAATCATGGGAGGGATAATAAACCTGGTGGAAAATGGTCTCATATTGTAGTGCTTACACAGATACAGCGCAGACACACTTCTCCTTGTGTTCCTTTATTGCCTTTTGTCACAGCGGTGTAGGTATAATGGAGTGAGGCTCACTGAAGCATGGGAATGCATGCTGCTTTCAAACAGCATATGGTGGCTCTGTTACAGTACTTGTATGTGGTCTAACTTGTGTGTTTTATAAGTGTGATGAAGTGCTTGAAGCGTTACTACTCCCCCACTCACTTCAACAGCTAAGACATAGATCCCACTGTTTGTCTGTGGCCAAATATAAAAATATAAAAATGCACTGATTATTATATCTGTTGTGAAGAACGGAGAATAAAATCTTCGAGCCGCACACAGCTAAAGTCTCAACAACCCCCCCCCCCCCATCTGCTTCACTGAAAAACTGCAGCATCAATCTGAAATGAGAGGCAGCCCCGCTGTGCAAATTCAGCACAATCCAGGTGCACATCCCCACAGCAATGTATGCGTGCGCGTCTTTCCACAAACAACGTATACATCCTTAGCACCGAGAGTGACAATGAGAGTGGTCCTTGAAGAGGAGCGGTGGCAGGAAAAAACAAACAAACCATCAGTCTCGCTGTCTTGCCTCACTGTCACACACTGCCTGCGCTCCAAGAACAAACAAGACTGCTTAAAACACCAGGCTTCATCTTCCCGGCTGAGCTCCTCTGGCCTCTCGGAGCTGCATCCTCTCAAGTGTAAAAAAAAAAAAAAAAAAAAGGAAAGATGAATCCGGGCTTCCACGCTACAACTTCTCAAAGAAGCTACAGTGTTTGTTAAATCCTTTAGGTCAGGGATGTAACACAGTCAAAGGAACAAGCTCTCGCTCTGTCGTCGAGTTGAATTGGAGCGACCAATAAAAGGACGCTTCATCCTTCCAGGCTTCATCAATGTCAAATGTAGAGCTAAGCAGTTATGGCAGAGTTGGACATTTTGACATTTAACTACGAGGCTGATCACTGTCATTTATAAGCTGAGCCGCATTTTGGTAACGCATTTCATATCAGACTCAAAGTGTAGGACGTGTGTGCAGGTGAGCAACTTCTAACACTCTAACACAAATTCCTGTGAGAACCTTTTTTTTCCGCCATCATTTATACTGTCAAGTGTGGAATAAGTACTTCTGAAACTAACATAATCACTTTTCATGAAACACAACCATCCCCTGTTAAACCAGTCTAGGGAATCGCACAATTAAACTTTTTACACCCTGAAACGTATTGTGATACACTGCACACGCTGCACGTTGGTGTCGGAAAGAAATTAAAACAAAACTTGTTCTCCGACTTTTCGAGACGATGCACCCAACATTTAAATGTTGGCTCAACTCCCTGCTAATAAGCCTGAGGTCATTCTTCAGTGGAGATATATTGTGATTTCTCTTGAAAGGCTCATGACTCCTACTCATCCCTAATACCGATCCCCAAACAAAAGAACTTGGAAAAGCACTGCAAAAGTTTATTTTCACAGTTCTACTTGCAGGCCAGTGCCTCTCTTTAAGTGTGGAGAGATTTAGTAATAACCATCAGTTGTCAAAGTTGGGTGTCCCTTTCAGCCCAGGGCAGACTTGTGACGTTCACAGGAAGGACAATATAGTTTTGTTTCCCAGCGATGTCTCTCCCTCCCACTTTCTCTTTCTCTCTCCCTCTGAGTGCACACCATTAGAGGAGTCTCAGCAGGGGGGCATCCTCCTTTTTCCAGGCTGAATGCACTTGCTACAGTAAACATCCTCTCTGCTGCTTCACCCTGGGATGAGCAGACAAACACAAATGACTGAGTTGATGTGATGGGGCGAGGCGAGAAAAGGGGAGTGAAGGACATGCTTTTTGGAGGTTTTTTTCAGCCCACTATGAAGAGAGGTATTAGAGCAAAATAGAGGAAACAGTGTTTACCTAATTAATGACAGAGCGGCGCATTCAGACGCTGAGTTAAAAGGGGTAATATTTAGTATTTCCTTCCAGCAGGTGGCCACTACAGGGACTGATATCAGCCACTAGTTTTTTAACCCATTTTGCAACAAAGGGCCTGAATGAGACACTAGAACTGAATCACACATTCTGTGACAATGTAATCACCTGTAAAGAGACTGCCATAGTTAGGCCCTGAGGGACTACATGATATCAGTGAGATAGCCGACCTCGAGCCACAGTATTTTCTTTATACATTTGGTACTGTGTGCAAAACTAGTTTCATGATCAAGAGGAATTAATCTCGTCATGTGGCGTACACTGTAAACAAGAGCCATTTCAAAAGGTCATTTTATTGAATATAAATCCTGATTTGTATATTCAAAAAGGCCTTTAACCCAAACCTAAATAGCCTTCAAGACCTTGCGTTACTACACGTGTTCCCCATCGCAAACTTAAATAATTAAAATCTACCAAAAGGTTAAGTTGGTGAAGCTGCCTCCGACAAGAGGTTCTGATCTACTCTTTAAAAAAAAAAAAAAAAAAACGTACATGCATGCAGGTGCTCAGCATTAATGATCCATAACACGATTTATCCTTGATGTTTTTTCAGATCAAAACAGCATCTTCTTCTTCGTTAATACTTTTCCCTTACACCTTCGGAACATACTGCACTCACTCTCTCTATCTCTATCTCTCTCCTATACACGTGATTAATTTATTACCAACTCGTGGTTAATAATAAAGTAACTGTCATGTATATCAACCTTTTCCATTATAAATGATATCCCACTCAAACTTTCTCCCCTACAACTTCCCCCAGGCTGTCTCTGTTGATGCAACAAAGCAGTCCCCACTCAGGAAGCCTATACTGGCTGTCATCTAAGGCCAGAAGGAAACCCCGCAGCCCTGCCTCGCAGCAGCCACGAGTGACCGCAACAGCAAGGAAGTCTTCCGTGTGCAACTGCGTGACCACTTGTTGATTTAACATCCTTATATATATATTTTTTTTCTTTTTTTTTTTAGACAATATCGCAACTCCTATCACACGCATTTAACAGTTTGTGCAAAAATAAGACAGGAATGCTCGACTCCACCGCACCCCACATGACAATTCGGGAATGCAGACAAACCACTTCCAGTGCTCAATGGTAGGGCAGGCGAGTCAAGTGGAGACTTTGCAGCCTGCGTGTAATCAGTAACCACATTGCAACGCACGCACAAAAACCACCACTATAGTTCAACAAACAATAATAAAATGTCGACACTTCGAGGCAAAGCGGTGAGGCGTTTTCATTGTTGCTGCATGCTTAACGTGGCTCTCCTGGAACACTGACGCACCACCTGTGCCTCTATAGTCACAGGAAGTGGGACTGTTGCCCTTTGAACCACATTCAGCCTACTGCTCACTTGACATGTTCATTCAAATGATTGTTCTGCCAACACAGACTGTGGTACGCGATAGTTGATACTGCCTGCAAATCCCACACAATCCTCTTGACATGAGCCCGCTGTGCCGAGTAGTTGCAGGGCACAGGACTTGAATGTGTTTCGAGGCAAATAAACTGTTTGGCTGGTAACTTGGGAGATTCCATGTGGGAAGAATGTGTCTAACCTGAAGATAATGACATCTCTTTATTGCTGGAGTAGCTCACAGGGGGGCACTGGGACAACATTTCCTGTTGAACCTCTGTTGACCCGCTCTTTCTGTGCAATGTGTATGACTTCTTCAAGTACCCACTGAGTGCAGAACACATAGCAGACAACTCAAAGAAACGGAATTATATTTGTGCCTGGAGCTCAAGAAACCCACCAGCACTCCTGTTTTGGGAAACTACCTGGCCGCAGGTTTACTGTGGGCCAATTAGTTTGTGGTAATTTCATTTGAAAATGCCTCAAGGCCCTATGATATTGGTTGTATTGTGCCATCGTAAAGCACATTCCCAGACAAAAGTGCACTTAATACAATAAATCACAAACCAATTAACATGTGGCGGTTTAACTTGGGGGTTTCAGGGCCACTGATGGGGGTCTGGGGCCCATGCACGCTTTTTCTTTTCTTTTTTGGGGGGAAGAAATATAGCCTTTACCTGAATAAATTGAAAACCATATATTTTATAAGTAAAACACATTCATTTACGAGACCTATTAAGCAAAACATACATCTGGTATTTGTGCAACTATAAAAATTAAGTTCCCAAGTCAATAACATTGGAAATGTGTCACTCTCTGTAAATCATTTCCTCAATGGCATGTCTGGGAATTTAGCTAAGTGGCCATCGCAGTAGACAACTCTCCACTGAGGTGACAGGGATTAAGACATACAACTAAACAAAACAAAACAAAAACACAACGAAAGCAGTGCCATCAGCAGCATCCTACTCTTCTGTCCTTACCTTGAACTCCACAGATAGCTGCGGCGTGTACTCCAGGGTCCACAGACCTCGGACCAGCGACGCCAGCTGCTCCGTCACCTCTCCCCTGGCTGCCTGGGGCTCCTCGCCTCTCACCTCCCCGTTCACCTTCCTGTGGCACACGTCCGACTTGTACTGCTCCAGCCCGAGGTACTCGGCCAGCAGGTCCGTGTTGTTGAGGCACTGAACCACGGCGTTCATGAAACAGGTGTTTCCGTGGTTCTTCAGCCCCAGCACCCCGGGGGTCTTGTCGCCGTAGCACCACGACAGCCTGTCTTTCACCGAGCCGTGAGAGGACACCGTGGAGCTCTTCTTCACGGTCCCCTCCCTGGAGGTCTGCGCACAGTCGTCTTTGAAACCCCCCGAAGGGCTTCGCCCGAACCCGCCGTCGTCGTCCTCTGCGTGCGGCTGCTCCGTGTCGCCAAAGTGCGCCAAAGTGCCCAAAGTTTTAAGGATCCTTCCCATGAAATTCCCAAAAGATCGCAGCGATTTCCTCCTTGTAAACCTTCCGGTTTTGTATTTCTTCTCCTTTCGCTTCGTCGTCTTAGGCTTCATGGCTTTTCTTACCTTGTTTTCCTTGCGGGTATCCATGGCTCTAATACTTAAGAGGCGCGAGAGGAAAATAAAACCGGCTGTGGAGTCGCACCTGTCTGCCAGGCTGGCTGTCTACCCCTCCTCCTCCTCCTCCCTCCTCCTTCTCTCCACAAACCTTACCGCTGAGGTAGCACCGACTCGGTGCCCATAAGGCACATGACTACTGATATTATTCTCCTGACATCCCGGTAATTCCCAGTACGATAAGGTCACCAGTCCGCGCGTTTTGATGGCTGACGCTCTCTCCAGGAACTACAGAGATGAGACGCTTCCCTCCCTCCAGCCAGCAGGTTCAATTACACTTCCTCGTCTCAGGGCTGGATCGTACACTGGCGGTCCTGGACTCTCTCTCACCACCGCTATTCCTCCCTCTCTCTCTCTCTCTCTCCCTCTCTCTCCCTTCCTCTCTCCCTCTCCTGTCTACGATGAACAAGTTTCTATTTGGAGGATCCTGTCTAATGCCCGCCCCTCAGACATGAGTTTAATTCACCTAGGTCACATTACTGATCACAATAGAAACGTGCATACAATGAGCAAGACATCCCTTTTCACACAGCCTCAAACTGTTGCCGGACTGGCAAAGAGCACAACACTTAAGTGTCTTGATTGTCACACAGGGAACAAGGAAGTTGCTCTCGTTAATAGGCGTCAAGCACTGTAGCCTTAAGCTGCCCCCTGTAGGACCAATTACAACATCACCTGGTTTAACGTATTCAGAACGTGTCAAAGAAGACGTCACTGCCACTTGTTGGATGATCCTACCATAGGGGCTGTCGTCATGGACTGATGATGAGACAATAGGCCCCTGGGCACAGACATGGAAAGGGTACCCACTCCTACGTAAGAACAAGAGCAACAGATTCAAAGAGACATCTGTGGAGTTGTTTTGCATCTCTGTGAGGTCACTTGTGTCGCTTTTCTTTTCTCTTTGTTGCCGTTTTGCGTCTCATGTCTGTCATGTTGTGTCTCTGTGGTAGTTTGTGTCTCTTTTTGGTAGTTTTAGGTCTCTTTAGGGTCAGTTTGTGTCTATCTGTAGATCTGTAGAGAAATTTAACAGGGACTTCAAACAGAGGCTCTGGCCCAGGCGCCCCCTAACCTCGAGGGACCATGGACTTGTGCCCAGTGAGTTCAGTAATCTGTCCAAGGCTGTCATGTGCACGAATCTTATACTTCAACCTGATCATATCTCCAACCTCAAGCCTAAAATGAAGATAAATCAGCAAGTGAAAGGCTTTCAGTCAGCCAGTTTCAGTAAGAGTATGCACTCATTAAATACAGTGGGACCAATGACAGTAACACTTCTCAATGACCACCTATAAACAAGTTCCCTTTGTTTCTACATGCACAGTCCCAATGTAGGAATTTTAGGGTCCTGTGTTTTTGAGGTAACTGGATAATGCTGCTGTACATATTAGGGTTCTAAGTCTGCAAAAAAAAAAAAAAAAGACTATCTGCAAATGTGTTTTTCTGCTTCACCCTGCCATTGAAATACCTTTTTTTTTTTTTTTATAACACACCAGCATTTACAGACACATGTACAGCATCCTATAAATAGCCCAGCTGCTGCCTTCACACACATTAATGCTGCTGCTACTACACCCTGGAAGCTCCACAAAGTAAGAAAAAAATGGATGCACTCAGAGCTGGGTAAAACGGCTCTCTTTCTATGCACCCTGGGCATGGAATGAGTTGCAAAATATCATTACCTTAGAAGTGCTCCCTTCCTTGAATACCTTTTAAAGGTCTTATACAAACTACCCTGAAGGAAACATGTAACTGTTTTACATAATCTTTTGACTCCTCATGTGGAATGTGCTGTGTTTCACGCTGGTATGGCCTGAATGTCTTTCTTCTTTGACTATTCCCCTTGTGTTGCTTTCATGTATGCCGTGTGTCTAACATGTGAAACTGCTTGTGCTGCCGTCTTTGACCAGGACTCCCTGGAAGAAGCGATATTGCATCTCAAGGGGATCTTCGTGGCTAAATAAAAAACAATTCTAAATAGGCCTGAATAAAATAAAGAACCATTCGGGCAGACACGTTTTGTCCAGTTCTGGTTTTTAATGGGGATCCAGCATCTTTTGTGCTATATTCAGAATCTAATCATCCTGAAGCCTAATTTCACAGCTCACCAGTACTAAAGATTGAATTTAGTTGGCCAGATGTGCTGATTTATTGAAATAGATAGTCGGGGCCCCATCCAATATTTCCATAGTTTTCCTCTTATTCCAGCATCGTTAGGAAACATGCACACATGGTACGCCGTTGTAAAAAATAAACTAATTATGTGTCAAACTGTGACTTCCGTACATAAAATGACCCACAACCGTCCTCTATTTCTAAGCAGTGTGGAGACGTGCGAGGATAGAGATTCCCTTTTTCGTTTGTTTTTCAACTGATCTAGGAAGGTTTTCGCTGACTATACTGAAGGTTTGCCATTTTACTTTTTTTGGGGAAGCAGGGGTGAGTCATTAATTATTTAGATTAGCCATTTTGAACAATAGTGAGGAGAGTGGGTTCAGATCAGAGACAGTCAGAGAGGCTTTCTGCTGTCTTAACCAGAATTCTTCAGGGATTCGCTGTTGATAGATAAGCTGACAGCAGCCGAGTGCTTAAGCGACCACGAATCTGGGCATCTTCCTCTTCTCTACAGTAACAGGCAGAAGAATCATATCTGAGTAAATGTAACGTATATGACAGCCTTGCTTTTACATATTCTGGCTTCGTCGGCATTCAGACAGTCTGCAGAGCGGCATTAATTCTGTTGTTCTCAAGGAGTCTAAAGAAGCATAACGCAGGCACTTTGATGTGAAGAATAAGTTCTTGTGCCTTGAAGTGTAATTTTAAATTCAAGTAAAGAGTCGCTCTGTGAATTCCCACCTATATTCAGCTCCTGTGGGGAATTACCACTTAAGAGATTACAAGGCTCAGGAAGTGTAATCTTTTCACTTCTTTATATATCATCCTTTCTCTACTGGAAAAGGAAAGACTCTAACGAAGTCGTTGAAGCTTAAATTACATTTATTTCTTTTAGTCTGAGCGTAAATCTATTGGAATGAATGTGGAATGTTGGATACATATGAGTATGAAGAAATCCAGGAAATCCTCGTCACATTAAGAGGAAGAAAGGTGAGGGAACCTCCATCGGAGAATGGCTCCATCGGCGCCGGTGCTGACCAAGGTGCGGTTGTTGGAGCAGACCTTGATGCTGGTGATACTGCCACCGTGAGCTATTCCTATATGAGTTACTGCACCTTCCATGTAGTCCCACACCTTCACCAGCTTGTCATCTCCACCTGTCATAAAAAGGTGAAAAATATGTCAGTAACCCGAGGGCGGATTGAGCACGGTCGTTTCAGCAGAGGAGATGAAAATGAAGACTTCAAAGAGATAAGAACACACTCAACTATATGTGCGAGTAAAAAAGACAAATGGAAAATAACAGAAGAATGCCAGGATCAGTAAAAATCTAAGCATTTCTTGATACAGTTTTTAAGTAAAGGACACCATCTGAAACTACGTTTACAACATAAGACAATCATGGTTTTATCTGAGCATTTTCAGCAATAAACCAAGGCAAGTGTAAAACGCCGACTACCTACGTACATATCGAGTGCTCATGTACCCATTTTGTAGATTTAGACAATTTTTCTTGTTCTCTGTTGAATTGTATTGAAAGGAAAATTACTAAAAAGCGCACAGCAACAGCAATATAATATAACAAGCAGCAGACGTGTAACGGGCCATACCTGTCACAAAGTGTTTGCCATCCTGTGTGATGTGCATGCCATTGATGGCCCCAGACTGCGAGCCTTCCAGTTCTCTGATGGCAGATCCGTCATACACGTCCCAGTAGGCAACCTGAAAAGAAAGTTAACACATATTTGTTCATCGCCGGCATTGCTTATGGAAGACTCAGTGTCCAAGAGGGAGCGTGCATGTGCTGTGCGGAGAAAAAAAAAATCAAATCATAAAGCAGGCATCATAAACGACACATAAGGATCACTTTGCGGTAGTTTGAAATTATAGTATAAATTCCGTTAGAAGATTGATTTGTTTTTCTTGGACGGACTATTGGCTCACAATGCAAATTATACAGATGACAGCATCTCTTTGTATTTGTGCTAGTCTTCCATTACATCCTCATATACTGTATTATTTCCTGTTATGGTAATATGCAAGATGTGACCTCAAAACGGCTTGATCTAACTTTACTGCTTTATTATTTGTACTCTGTATGGAAATGAGTATAGGTCTATGGTTGGATTCTATCAAGCTTGCACGCACGCACGCACGCACGCACGCACGCACGCACGCAGATCTAAATGAGATTTAATCATCGCTCAAGTTTTATGGCTGTCAAAGTATCAAGTCTCAGAAAAGGCAATTGTAGTCGGAGTTATTTATAGCACAGGCAGCAGAAACATCACAGTACCACACGACAACAAGAGTCCTTTCTTGTTATTTATATGACCAAGCTGATTACATTTTAAAAGTTAAGTACTGTAAATGATTCGCCAGATGATCATTAAAATCAGTCTTCTGAGTCATTCTGTATAAATTAATTTCTAATAGAAGATTGAGTGGCTCACTTTAGCAGTGATCTCAGTCCCTATGCGTGTTTAAAAGTGCCAGTAGCCATTTCAAAGTAAGTAAAACACAGGCGGAACAGATTGCACTTCAAAGTCAATCAAGTGTTAAAAGCACTACACATCAATATTTAATGTCTCATTACTGTAAATCTGTATACCCTGACTGTCATTTTTCTTACAAACAATACACAGAAGTCTACCATTTGACTGAACTACATTAAATCATGCGCAGCATAACATAGGTTGGCTGTCATAAGCGCAACATTTACAAAAATAACCTCTTAGATAGAATTTCATTTCTCTGCACAAGACCATCTCTGTAATGCATTATAAGAGGGGAGATGAAATTTTTCACAGACATATCAAATACTGTTGGTTATTATGGAGTGAAGCAGAAACAAAAGGCTCAGGAAAAGAACAAGTCTTATTTATAGTTTCAGAACTGCAGAGTGATTCTCAAAGCAATAAATTGCCCTTACAAGCCACAGGAACATTTCTGTGGGGGCCTGCCAAGTACAGGATTTCTCTAGTAAAGATTGGCTTATTCAGATGGATTGACTTGCTGATATTAATATTCCGACAAAATAACTTTGCAAAACATAACTTGCACACAAACACAGACATAACCGGAGGGGGAAAATGGTTCATTATAAACACCAAATACAAAGTTCTGAAATCCTTCCTTATCGTACTCAGTAGCACATCAGTAAGGCTTACAGCTGTGCAGAATATGCCGATTTATTCGGCAAACGTGTGTCTTCCTAATGTAGCATGAGAGTACCATCTTTTCAACAAACAGCAAACAAAGCATCACCTTTAAAAAAATAAAAATAAAACACTAATGAGAGATAAAAGTACAATCTTCTGTAAATACCAGCATGACCACAGTTACAGTCACACGCCTCCTTTTCTCCCTCATATCATCTGCCGTCGCTTCCTCCTTTCCACAGTCACGACCTCTCCCTCCTTCATTTTCTCATTTCAGCAGCTTATTAGAGACTCCCACCTGTGTGAGTTGTCTTGGCCCATCTGTGTTCTCCCCACCTCAGCCTGGGAAACTGGCTTATAACCACAACACGGGCCACCAGGAAATTAATTAGATGCAGCAAGCAAGGAAACGTCAGGCCTTCTGTTTGCAATGCTCACCTTATAACCAGGAAAGACCTGAGTTCACAACCAGAGTACAGTCGCGTCATTAAGTCCTTATGCCAATGCCCATACCTATAATGCATTATAGGATAGCTTATTTTGTTTATAGCATGTTATTTATTATACATATTAGTGCAATTCCTGTTTGGAAAGTGCCTATTGCTTGGCTCCCGGAGGTGCTGCTTGCGGCGTTCTCAAGAACCCCTCATCCCATTTACTTCGCAGTCGACACTGCACTCCCTTGGGTCCACAGCAATACACCTGCCAAGTGTGAAGTTGATTGAATGAAGGTTTCTTGAGGTATGCGAAGGACAGTCATACATCCATACACAGACAGATAGACAGAGACTCCTTGCTGCATAGTTTGATGCTGCTGCTAAAGCACCATCTATTGGCCAAATGGCACCAAATTCGTCATCGTCACTCAGGCATCATATCAACACATGTCCACCACACGTGGTTTCAATAGCACAAAGCATTCAGGAGATATAATGTTTTTTTGTAACATGAAGCCCTGCCAACAGCATTTGAGCAAACTTTGAGGGCCAGCTATAGCAAAACATCAAAAATCTGCAAATGTAACTTTTTCCGCCGTGGTACAGAGATGTTCTGTACCAAAATTGTTGACGATTGCTCAGAATTTGTAGGAGTACTGTTCTCGAGATAGCTCACACACACACACACACACACACACACACACACACACACACACACACAC
>CALSBV010000196.1:1039757-1064655 GCA_943590825.1 Bovichtus diacanthus | reverse complement strand
CACACACACACACACACACACACACACACACACACACACACACACACCTTGCTTTCAAGTGTGCTTCTTTTATGTATGTAGAAAAGTTCTTCATTTGATCAAATCGAGTCTCTCAAGAATCGCTTGGACACAAAGACAAATGATACCTTATAGTTACATCCCGGAGAGAAAACACATTATCGGGGCACCTGTGTTGTTGAGAGGTTAAGGTGCATACCATGTAACCGCCTTGTACCCGCTTCGTATTGTGCTGCAAGAGTACTATTACATCCTCCCTTTAGCGAAACGCGGCAATATTAACTGGAAACGTCACAATAAACCTGCTTTCAACTATCCTCCTGAAAGAAACGGTGGAGAGAGTTATATCCATATTGTCTCCGCATCAAACATGCATCATCATCATCATCATCAACACAACGTCTCCCTGAACCTCGACTCCCCTTTTGTTTCCCTCTTGGCCCCTGCCTTTCTCTTCACACCTCTCAGTTCTCTCAGTTTACCGTCAGTGATTTTACTCATAAAGGCATGCTGGGATGTGCTGAAGGGTTGAAGTGAGGATAAGGGAGAGAGCAGAGTGTTGCTATTTGTTCTCCCAGACAGAGCGCCTGTGTGCTGGGATGAGCAGATGGTGGATCTGGCTGGCACTTGGGTGGCATAGGCACATCCGCAGGAAGGCACGAACACCACCCCCCCCCCCCCACCCCTCTCATCTCTCCCTTCTCTCTCTCTCCCCCTTCAATGAATTCCTCCTTCTCACTCTCTCCCTGCTCACTCAGCACAACCAGAGCGTTAATCAGCACAACTTGTCCTCACCTCTCAGCATGCAGGGGAGGCAACAATATGGGTCTAGTGTGTGGCCGGGGGTTCAAGGGGCGTGGATGAAGTGCACAATCAAGGAAACAAGCATTTCATTCTGCCACTGTGAACTTCTGACCCTATGTAAATAAGCTGTGCAGAGTTAATCAAAATGAATGACAAAATAACAGACGTAAAGGGCTGAGTGTTTTTGTCAAAGTGACTAGCAGACGACACAATGGCCTAATTATGTTCAGCTGAGAAACAAATTACAAGCTTTTCAAATTAATCTATGGACAAGCAAGTGTGTGTGTGATTGTGCAAGTCTTCACTGTGGCCCTCTTAGCTGATTTTACCAGAGCGGCAGGCTTTTCTCTCATGCACACTGAGTGGAGATTATAATAACAATAACAGCGTAATGAGACATCTAGATTATGACTGTGTGAGTGCCAGTCTCTTTGCAACCCGAGGGATTTTCAATCATTAAATTTTTTCCCTGTGAGGCGTGCGAGTTGCGTCCCTGGGAACTCTTTGCTAGCCAAGGCTTACATGCCGGCGCATGAAACAAAACCAAGACAAATCTCATGGCAAAGATACATGAGCAGATCTCTGAGACGACAGTAACGGGATAAACTGGTTGGGATGAAATTCAAATGATAATAAAATGTTTTAAAAAACTGCTACACAAATTGCCTTAAAAAATGTGTCCTAGTGCACTACTGTGGTGGAATGTAAATAAGTACATTTATTCAAGTACTGTACTTTAGAGGTACTTGTACTTTACTTGAGTAATTCCATTTTATCCAACTTTATACATCTACTCCACTACATCTCACTTTTGACTCCACTACATGTGCCTGACAGCTAAAGTTACTAGTTATTTTACAGATTACAATTTCTTATACCATTCCTGTCCAGCGAAGACCATGTATCTCCAAATTTGCTGATTTTGATTTGTTTCTGACAAACTGTAGAACAACTTTATGGTTTGAGAAAATTCTCTTACTTCTTAAGCAAAATAAACTTTTTTAAACACCCTCTTGGATCAGCTGGGAAATGCGCCGTCACGAAGCTGAAAAAAGTTCATGAAAAGTCAACTTTTTTAGAGATATATGGTTATGCTATAGGACAGCGATGCGGTCCATTTAACTACCTAACAGTATATAAATTACTTAAAATCATCACAACCTGAAACAGCTATAGCAATAAAATCCATTACACACACTTGATACTTGAAGTAAATTGTGCTGATAAATCACACTTTTAGTTAAGAAAGGTTTTGAGTGCAGTACTTTGACTTTTAGTGGATCATTTTCACAGTGTGGTATTAGTACTTTTACGTAAGTAAAGGATCTGAATACATATTCCACCACTGATGGTCTCAAAACACGTACCTTTCTGTCAGTGCCACTGGTGATGAGCTGGTATTCCTCTGGGTGGTAGCATACCGTCCGGAACATTGTGTTAGCGATCAACATTTGAAGACTCGCAAACCGCCTTCAGCAGGAAATGCAGAAAATGGTGTAGAAGATGAAGGAAAAAAAAAAAAAACGAGAGAAGGCTGACGTTTACTAATATAGCAGTGGTCTAACAAAACCACGTGTGTGTAAGACTGCTCTCGCACCATCACCTGCCAAGTGCAGTTCAATGTCCTAAAACAT
This sequence comes from Bovichtus diacanthus, assembly GCA_943590825.1. Lineage (NCBI taxonomy): Eukaryota > Metazoa > Chordata > Actinopteri > Perciformes > Bovichtidae > Bovichtus > Bovichtus diacanthus. Next base: position 1,062,199 of record CALSBV010000196.1, on the reverse strand, counting down.
TCTTCCACGCAAACAAAATAAACCTTAGCCGAGCTGTACATAGTTACACATGAAACATTTTTTTGATAAAAAATAAAAACTGTTGTACTGTGCACTCACACTGCAAATAAAACATGCACGCACACTCGTACAACTTCCTCTTGGTGTACACAACAAAATGTTACATCTGACTGGACAGGGTGTCAATCTAGATTTCATTGAGGCTCTTGTCAGTTTGTCAGTAATCATATAAAATACAAATAAAAGTAAATCTATGCTACTCTTGATGCATACAGTCTGGAAGCCTTAAATTCACAGGCTTCATTGAAAAGGATAGACAGTGAAAAAACATGACCACCATCAGAGTTTTTAATGGTTTTATTCTCCTCATAGAAGAAGCCCCACAGATTAAAGGATTTAAGACGTATTCATAAAGAAAGCACTGGATTTCTTTGTATTGCTACTGTCCCAGCCAGACACAGATGGACAGCTTAAGCATTCCCCTCTCATTACAACACAGACCTGAAGACAGGTCTCTCTCATGTTCTCTCTCTCCTGCTGGCTCTGTATATCATTAGCAATTATAGATCGTTTTTTTTTTTTTTTTTTACTGAATAATGCTATTAACTGATCCAGTAACATGCCTTTCTGCTTGTTTTTTCAAATCAACTGCTCTTGGCAAATTAGACCTGTTTGAGTTTCAGGAAAAATCGAATCTGTGAATCAGCCACTTTAAGGTTGCAGGGTAAAATTGACAATTTATTCATTACAATTTTAACTTAGTGGCGCGGCTTTGCGGTTGTGTATGGCATCACACAAATGGGAGTGTTTTATGCAGTAACTACACACAAACAAAGGTTTGAAGATGATACGGACTGCATATGCGAGACGTGTGTGTTGTTGTGCTTGCCCTGTGCACAGAGTGTGTGGGTACGCAGATGGACTACTCACACTATGTCCCAGATGATGCAGGCGCCATCCGAGCTGGCAGTGACACACTCTTTGTCGTCACTCTTGATTTGGATGCAAGTGACGGTGGCTTTGTGCTCCTTCATGGTCTCCAGCAGCCGATGGCCTTGTGGCTGCAGCTCCCAAACACGAACCTACAACAGGTGAACCAAAACTCATTCCATTTCACAGGAGATCATCAGTTACGACACCTAATCGAAATACTCTCGACTTTGTTTCGATGATTTGTAATGCAATTGAAGCACACATATAGATATATAGATCAGTACTCTGAAAAACAAACAGTATAGCCTTTTTAATTGCTAAATAAGTCAAACTGCTATCATACTGTACGCCACAGCGCTCAAACACATAAAATATTGAATATGTATTTGCAGAGTGTATATAGAATAGTCTTGGATCTGAATCATGGATGTATAATGGGACAAAACACCATTTGCATGCAAGCATCTTAACTTAGATTATCCTTAATAATTCACAGCTTCAAATTTCCGAAGAAAGAAATGACCTATTAAAATATTAAGACGTCTCTTAGGATGATCACGTGTTCATCTTAAAATCAATTTCCACAGATTGAGGAGGAATTCCACAATAAATAACAGAAATGCACAAACAGCTCCTTTAGACAAATCTAGACATAACATTTCAGCTGCATAATTATTCAATAATTTTTTTTTTCCCAGACAAATCAGTGGGCACTGCCATTTAAAAATGTAATATTATCATGCTTATCATGCTATCGGGCTTGTGCAGAATTGCAATGTGTTGCTTTGTGTTTGGTGGGAACGCTGAACATCACACAATGTTGTGAACAATTCTTTGTTGGAGGTTTTAGGTGTCATGTGTACTGACCTGTCCCTCTCCCCCTCCACTGACGATTCTCTTGCAGTCCCTGGTGCCAGCAATGGCTGTGACACCCATTCTGTGCGCGTTGTGAATAATGAGCATGAGCCGGCCACTTTCCGGCGCAAACACACGGATCTTACCATCATTCCATGCTAGAAGAGTGTGAAATCGATTTTTAACAGTCAGTTAACAAGAATATTATTTTTGATTCACTGTGTGAAGTAACTTGGGGAAAAGGGTTCCAGGCTTTGAGGAACCAATTATGACAGAACTACATCTCATACTGAGAAACAAAAAAACGGAATATTCTTTGTAGTAATAAGCTGTAGCGTCTTGTTTGCAGACATCTCTCCCTGATTCCCACCACTGATGATGCTATGTCCGTCAACCATGAAGTCCAGGGAATTGCAGGTCATGTTGGGCACAGTGATGCGCAGCAGCTCTTTGGGCTTGTCTATGTGCCACAACCTGATGTCCTCCTCAGAGCAGGTCGCAAATAACTCAGATGTTCCGCTGGAAAAACACACAAAGAATTGTGGAATTATAGTTGAGTGAATGTGGGTATGATCATCCGTGAAAATAGAGCTAATTAAGTTAAAGGCATCAACCTTAGGTTTAACCTTGGATCAATTGAATTAATGACGCAGTGAAGTTGGATTCAATACATTAGCCAGGTGTTTGTACAATGTGCCTTAAAGAACAGGTCCCCATCTACCGGGCCATGGATCATTTGGTACCGGGCCTCACAGAAAGAATAAAACCTTTTATTTTTGTGTTGGTAATATTAATTGTAAAAATATTTTATGTATTATATTATATAAATTACAATTTAATAATAATATAAAATGGAATAATTACATTTACATTATATATGTAATAATTAAATGATATGTTTTGCACTTTATTGTGTGTTTTCTTATGCCCCCATGGAAAATTGTCTTGCATGAAACCGGTCCGTGGTGCAAAACGGTCGGGACCACTGCCTTAAAGCAATACCACTAAACCGACATAGATAAGGCACGCATATGTCACCCTCTAGTGAGCACGATGGAGTACTGAAGTCATGTATTATGAGAGATCAGTGGGGTTTATACAGTACAGCTATTCAGGGGTTTAGGTGTCATCCCTTGTACTTGTTGCACTACAGATGACACAAGGGACACTCTTTGTCTTGTATTTGTAATAGTTTTTGGTACAAGACGAAATCTGTGATTGTTTAAGGAACCGTAGCAAAGAGCCGGGGAGCGAATCAGGCATCACAATATACTGACTTGCATCTATTGTTGGGGAAGAGGAGAACCAGGTCGGATCTAAATCTAAGGCAGGCATACACACCACGTGATTGGTAGGCAACACTTTACGGTGTTGTCGCCTGCTTGGAAGTGCCATCTTAGTCTTGTGTCGAGCTCGGGGGAAACGCTTGGGAAGCACCGATGTTTTTCGTTGGACAAACGTGACAACAGATTGAAAATGTTGACTCAGACCACACATACAAATACAACCTCCGACAGTCCGACACAGATCTGAACAGACAGCTGGCGCTAGATTGTTTGATGGTTGTGTTTCTTGGTGTTCCTTGGAAATTAACTGAATATTGATGTCCAAAATGTAGTCATAAAAAGTGCATCATAAATACGTGGCGTTTCATCGAATTTCAATTCATTTAGGACGTATTTCTTGCCAAATTCAAAAACTGTAAAAACGCCTTTTGCCATTTTATTCTCTCTGGTGGGACTTTGATTCTTTCTCCCTTAATTGTCTGTGAATCACTTACAAGCATATGGCTACGTCCTTGACAGCACTGTTGTGGCTTGTGGAAATGAGTTCAGCCTTGAAGTCATCATAACTGAAGCGGTACATCTGAGCAGCGTCCGTCCCGACAAAGAACTGCTGGCCCTCTCCTCTTATAGCGATGGAGGTCACCCCCTTTTCCAGCTCCACTTTCCTGATGTGGGAGAAGAGAAAACAAGAAGCTGATAAGGAGCACTGTAAAAAAACAGAGGTACCCTAGATATTTATTCTAATATATAAGATATAGAGAAATAGAAGTTGTGAACCCTGCACACCATTTCTTTTTTTTTTTTTTTTATATAAATGGAGGAGATTCAAATCCCACAGTTGTTGGACTCACTTAAGAGTTTTGAAGTTAGCCCGGGAACACAGAGTGAAGGTGCCAGATCCCGAGCCTACAAGCAGGTCCCCAGACTTCAGTATCCTCAGGACATTGACACCCTGCACAGAAAAGGCATGTGCACTGAGATGTAATATATAGTCAAACTCCCAAGTTCTTTGATACTAGCAAAAACAAAATTCAATAAAGACCTGGTGAGTTTTCTCAAATATTGCCTGAATTCCAGGAAGTATAAGCTCAAAGCTCACAAACTTTATAAATAAAAGACTTAAAATAAAAGGATACTAGTAGTAAAAGAGCGTAGCCACAAACAAGACGGATTTCAGGAATGAGAAGGAAGTACATAACAATCTATTTCAGATATAAAATAAATCGTCGCAGATCAAATAAAAACACATGACATGAGCCCTTGGATATATTTCCAAAGCAGCATTCCAACAGGAATACAGTTCAATCAGCTCTTTATACGCAGCAGGAGTCTATTAGGCAGAGCGTGAGTGAGCCACAACTGATATTACCTTCATGTGTACAAATCAGGAATGTAATGTCTCCCATTGCGCTGACATACCAGGCTGTATTTTGCTTTGAGAGGACCACAGTCACTCAGAAGCCCCGTCTTCAGGTTGATTTTCATTATGTCTCCACTGGTGGTGCCACAGAAAATGAACTGATCATCCTCTGAGATCTGTGTAATAGCAGAAACATCGTCGACATGAAAATAAAATAAAAAAATCTATTTATCACATTAAATTGCTAGCCTGGTTTGTAGATTGTTAGCGGTGTAGCTCCCCAAATGCATCTACTGCCTCTGTGCCAGCAATCCTTTAGTGACTTTTGCCAATTGCCATTTTGCAAAGACGGACCTCAAAGTGGCAAACTAGTTAAATAAGCTGGGCAAACAAACTGTGAATAAAAGTCTCTCAAAGACTCGTACCTCTATACATTTCCCAATCCTCTTCAGTTTGCCTGTCTGACACTCTGTGGGCCTGATCTTCCTGTTGGGGAGGTCCAGCTCCCAAACTCGCAATGTACCGCTGCCCAAAAAAAAGACTGATGATACTACAAAATTTTACGAGAATAATAAGAATGTTACCAGTTGCGCAAGGCTGACACTTGGTTTACAGAACGCCAGTGGACAGCATTCACTCACCTCCCAGCAGAAACAAAGATGTTGTCATTTGTGTTTGAGTACTGCACGGTGAGGCAGTGACCGGCACTGTGCGCTGAAGCTGGGCTCCCACAGATGGCCTGCTTGGTCTCAATATTCCATACCACTATGCTGAAAACACAGAGAAAACACTGCACACACTAAACAAATAGAGAATATTGCACAGTTGAGTGATTTACATCGTAGTAGGGTGTGGCTATTCTATTACATTTTTTGCAAATAAAAAAATAATAATTTTCTTGCTGTTTTCTTTCTTTTTACTAAAGAACTGATTTGGAGGAAAAACACTGTATGTATCAAGTGTGCTGTATTTAACAAACAGTGATAATGCACCAAGAGAAGTAGCTCAATTTGCATAAAGATGGCTGCTGCAGTAAGCACTATTCTGAAAGTCACATGGAACAATGTTTGCCTTACTTGTGGAGATGTGGAATGTCTGTGTACGCCGATGGAATTGTGTTTACTCTCGTAAAAACCTTGCCATTGAAATCTTGTTGTTATGATCAGCTGCTGTAAGTAACATTTGAATCTAGAAAGAGCGCATAGTGTATCATGACTTTTTCAAAACTACTATCCTGCTTTTCAGCGTGTCTCTTTTCCTCATCTGGTTATTTGGGAGGGAGCACAGCTTACTCGCCCACACCACCTTAAACTTGATGTTTACCTGCCATCATCCTGACCTCCGAGGGACACCAGGTATTTGTCGTTGGGAGAGAACGCCAGTGCCTCTACCTTTGCCTGGTGGAGCAGCAGCTGGGCATACATTGTTCGCTGTGCATAGTCCCAGATGATAATCGTAGCCTAGGAAAATATTTAGAAATGTATTCAAAAGGTTAAGTGTAAAAATTACAGATTTGTTTTGTCGTACCTTACTGTAAACAGATTCAAGCCTACCTATTTTAAACAAACAATGACTGCTTCCTTATGTACCATACAACATCAAAAGTGGAAACTAATTAAACTGGTAAGTACTGGTGTTGGGGATGGGGCCTACCTTAAAGCCCATGAAGTTGACCTGGCCAGAGGCAATATATAATCCACTTTTGGACACTGAAATGCAGGATACATTGTTTGTGTGCCCATGCAGGAACTCCTGCTTGCCATCTTTGATTCTCTTCAGAATGACAGCACATCCCAGAGGATAGATCAGGTATTCTCTGTCTGGATGGACTCTCAGGCCAGAAAACACATGCCCTGATGAGACAAAGTGTTGCATCACATAAAGTAAGAGGAAAACGCGATTTAAGAAAGAAAAGGGCAAAGATAAGCTGTTTGTGCTCACGATGGATGTCTCTCGTTTTAAAAGGTAACGTTAGATGAGCAGACAGCAATGAGAATGTGCAACTTTTCCCAGTTTTAACCGGTAATGCAGACAATTACACCGTAGGAAAGCACCTTATCATGCAGCTCCTTAAAAACGTAGCTAGTTAGCTTAGACATTTAAAATATCACAAACCTTAGCATAAACCTACTAACATTATACACACTCATTGAAAAGAAAACCCAAGATGTTTCATGTGCGCAACTTAGCGTGCTAGCTAGTTGTATTCCTTGAACTTTGACTTGTGTTAACGTTAGGTTAGAGCCGTAAAGTAAGCAGAAAACTTACCGTTGAACCCAATAACAGCCTCCAGTTCAAGCTGAGGAACGCCATGTGTTTCAATTGCCATTGCTGAAAAATATATATTGATTATCTCTTTCTCCTGTTAAGTGTTAAGACAGGCCTGCTTTCATCGAGAGATTCAAACTGTACAAGAAAGAAACCAACTAACGTTACACCAAACAAACGTTGCCTAGCAACATATGGGGTTCTGTTGGCCATTGCCATTGGTCGGGGAAACTTCCTCGTTACCTTCACGTGCTCTCGGAAATGTTATACCTTTAAAAAGGGGTGCACATACACACTTTAAAATAACATGTGTATACCACTGGGACTTTTAAAAGCGAATGTTAGAGGACAAATCTAGAGTGGAAATTGGAATTGGAAATGTATTTTTCTTCAACAATAACCACTTCATGCCAAGACACACTTGAGTTTGTTTTTTCTATTGGTAGGTAGAGATTCTACTGATGACTATGTAATCTGTGACCTGTGACACTAAAAACCTGACAGGCAACTGTTTTTTTTACAAGCAGGCAACATGCAGCAGAATTGTTTGGTACACAACAGATGTCATACACAGTAAAACAAAAAGAAAAATGCTCTAATTGCAAAAGCTGTTATATCAAGAAAGTTTATTGGTGGCTATATTTTCAGTCAAATTGAGCACATCTCTTGAATATGTATTTACGATTGTAGTGTGTCCATTGTGTTGCTACTATCGATGAACAACAGCACAATATAAGGTATCAGTTATTGATAGTAAGCTACCATGTAAAGAAGATCAATGGATTACATATCTATACAATATATATGCGATATATATTAAATAATTCTGAATTTTTTTATTTTGCACAGCTCATACCAAAGGGAAACTGCCATCTAGGGTTGAAACCAATCAATATTTAAGCTTTAAAGCTCTTGCACTTCTGACTGCCATCCGTGATCTCACAGCAGGTGTTTCACATTATAGGAGGGCGCTAATATACCTGCATAGAGAATAATGAAACAGCATGTTTCTGTTCTGACTCAGTATTGTATTAACCATTATATTAAGGTTTACTTATATTAAAAAATAATAATAATAATTTGATATAAGAGTACAAGCATTCTTTTATTTTTGGCATTAATTGTTATTTTAATTTTGAACAAAGAGTACAATAACAAAATCACTGAGTTTATGGTATTGACCGAAACCATGCACAAATCTTGTTCTTGTAAATGTTCGTGTGTGCCTTCTGTGAGGTAGCAGATAACATCAGATTACAATAACCACAATTGAAAAGCAGAACTTCACACAGATTTTGTCAAGACTTGGAATTAGTTGTATCTACAAGTAGTATCAGTTTGGTTGTATGTCAAATACGATTTTCAGGTCTTGTGACAGGGACACTCTACTTTGGTTGTGTAATATCTTTTGGTTAATAACAAACATGTATTCTTTCCATGATATGAGATATATTTGCACACTATCTAAAGGCAAGTCCAAATGTGTCATAAAGGAAGATGCAAACAGAGCTTCACTTAATACAGCAGTGTACTTAAATGGCCACATCATCTGTCTTCATCCAATTAACACAACACAACTTGGAATAAAAAATAAATATTGGGATAGAAAAAGCTCATTTTGAGCCCTGTACTGAAAATTTCTAACTGATGTGTTGTAGACAAAGCTTTGTGACGAGGTGAATCACTTCAAAATTTGTTCTCAATGACTACAAACTAGAATGACACTTTGAGAGCGCAGACCTCCGCCAAGTGGTGCACTCATGAGCTCCTCGGATGGTCCCGTTTCCCGAGTCGGAAGTCGTTCTTCCGACTTCGGTCTGTTCATGAGCTTTGAGTCGTAATGTGGAAACAACGTGGAGATGTGTTGTATTTTATTGCTCAGAGATTCAACGAAACGTTCATAGCTGTTTCCGAGTTGTTGTTTTCCGAGTTTGTGAGTTTTCCTAGCCGGACACTCATGTTTCTGATTATGTTGCAATGTTAACAAAAGTAATTCACTGTAATTCTAATCTACTTTAATGCGTTACAAACTTGGCCCATGCTACACCATTCCACCAAGTTTCATGAAAAAAAAAAAAGTATTCTTTCCTTAAACAGTCGAAAAAAAACAACCTGCATACATAACCTCCTTGGCAGCGGTAATTACTACAAATGACAACATTTTAGCGTGACTGTGGCTCTAGGAAGATACCTTGAAGATGAAATGTCCTTCTATAAGGATTTCACTTGTATTTTCAACTGCTAGGATTCTCAGAGGGTCCTTCAAAACGTAACGTGTCTTTGGATGTGTCCATAGACATCTGTCTGTTTGTGTGTGTCCTCCGGTGTCTGCTAAGAGAATGGCTCCATGAAAACCTGCGACCACAGGTGAGGCACAGATAGGGTCTTTCTCCTGTGTGTGTCCGCTGATGTTTTGTCAGCGACTTGTACCGTGTGAAGGTCGCCCCACATTCATTACAAATATATTTCTCGGACTTAATATGAACATTTTGTTCATGTTCTTTCATGTTGCCCAGCTGCGAGAAGCCTTTACCGCACACAGGGCAAAGATGTGGTTTCTCTCCTGAGTGGGTTAAACGATGAATATTTAAATCCTGCCGAGAATAAAATCCTTTTGCGCAGATAATGCATTTGTATGGTCTTTCCCCTGTGTGGCTCCTCATGTGTCTCTTAAGTCCTTCTGAGCGGGAGAAGCAGCTCTCACACAGGGTGCATCTAAAAGGTTTCTCTCCCGTGTGGGAGCGGAAGTGCCGACGGAGCTCTGAGGCCTTGAAGAAACACATCCCGCAGTCCGCGCAGCAGTGAGGTTTTTCTGGCTGCTCCTCGTGCGTCTTTTCGTGTGCTTTGCAGTGACCAGACTCAGAGAATCCTTTTCCACAGACCGAGCAGGTGAAAGGCCTCTCCCCGGTGTGCATTCGCTTGTGACGTACAAGTTTGTTGAGTTTACTGAACGTCTTCATGCAGTATGAACACTGATGGGGCACCTTTGGTTTCTTGGCGTGGGTGCGCTTGTGTCTCTCTAACTTTGAAGGCCTGTTGAACACTTTCCCACAGTCAGGACAGGGGTGCTTGTTAGTCCTATTGTGGCAATTCTGATGTCGGATCAGCTTCTCCTGTTGTGTGAAACTCTTATCACAATGCTCACACTGATGAAGAGTCTTTGGCTTCCTCGCGTGCACGGGTTTATGCCTCTCCAGCTTTGATGGCCTGTCAAACGTCTTGCCACAGATGGAGCAAGGGTAACACTTGTCTGAGATGTTGCTCTCTGGCTGTGTGGAGTTCTCGGGCTCGGTGGCGGTTGAAGCATCATTGGAATCTGATTCTGAGATCACCTTGACAACAACTTTTCCGGGACCTGAGGAACAATCACATCAAAGAATATCCTCTGAATACTTTGATGAAAAAATAAATAAAAAATCTCAGCAGAATACAATTACTAAATGTTATCAATGAATGATATTACATAATGATTAAATAAACTGAACACACAGGGGAACTTAAGTGAGGTCTGTGAATGTCTGTGATTTCTGTGATGGAGTGTCCAGTGTGACTTTAAAAACTTTACTGAATGGGAATTCAGTCTTCTTATAACATGTTTCAATCTAGTGTTGAACATCAGTTGTGCATCAGATATGTTACTTAAGTGTTGACCAAACAAATATGAAAATACAAAGAAGTACTAACACTTACTTTCTTCTGAAGATTCTGTTTTAGGGACAGATGCAGTGTCTGGGCCCATGACTGCAGCCTATTTACATTAAACACAAAAACAGACACACAGAAGAAATGGAAAAGTACATCAGTATAGTAGAGCAGGGATTCAGGATTGCTGAGGCTGAAACTGATTTGGGAGTTTAAAAAATGTGATAATGATATTTTCGCCAATTGCATTTCTTTTTCTAACACAAAACACCCAACATTAACAGACAATTTTGAAAGGGATCCCTCAGATTTGTTTATGTGTCATTTTATTGTGACCAAGATGCACACTGAACAAGATATTTTACTGTTGAAAAATCAATTTGTCAGTGCTTCTCAGGTGGACAAACTATGCAATAGTGATACTTTATAAATTACCAACAACCTAGTATTTAAAACCTAGACATTTCCATACAGCAACGTCTTGTTACTTATTGGCCGACATACACATTGATACAATATATTTGCAGTAAGCTAATATCAGCCTGGCTGATTTATCAGTCTAGCTCTAACATATAATGAATGGAAAGGGTATTGAAATAACAAGATATACAAGATGCACATTGGATTACAGATATATCCTACTGTGAAATCCTACCTAATCTGTTTAATAGCTATGCACAATTGTATCTTTCACTTGAGATCATAACTTACAGTTTAACACATTTATGTCCAAAGACCATGTGTCATGATGTTGATGTGTAAAATACATCACGAAAAGATGAAAGCAAGAGAAATAACATGTTTAAGACTATTTCAACAAGGTCCTGTTGCACTGCATGGCCGGGTTCAGTTATTTGGGCCAAGTGGTGAGTTGTATCATCAACACGTAGCTTTGCTACTCAGACTATTACTCTACCATATGCTTACTGCTAGCTGACAACCACACATGTGGTGTGCGAGATGATGAGGAGACCACAGAGGAGCAGATGAAGCAGAACAATCCAACTGTTCTCTCGTGCTCTCAGCCAGCCCGATCTGGAAGTGTTCGGTTTTTACATATTATTGTTTAGCTACAGTATGTGTTAATGATACGACGATTAAAAAAAAATAAAAAAAACATCTGCCCACAGGGTGGCTTTCTTTACCAGACAGCCCGCATCTCTGAAGCAGGGTTAAGCAACCACGAAGGCCCGTTATTGGGGATTTTGTTTTTATAGCACCATCGCTTGTTGAGATAGATTGCACTTTTACGATCTACCAAACAGCAATTTAGCTTAGCTTTTTATTAACTTGCACATCGGCAACGTGTTACTTATTTGAGTAGAGGATGAAGGGAATAAGAGACGAAACAATGCTAAACGATGAAAATGTAATAGACGATACTTGAGCTAGAGTTACAGAATGCACCTCGAATTGGACAGTCGCCAGCGTCATAACACCGTATGTTACCTATAGTACGAACATAACATCTGTAAATGGACAGGGCAACTACGCTGGCATGTTTTTGAATTGAGTTTAGCATGACCCCGTGTCATGACAGAGAAACTCCGACTGTTGTCTTGTTAACGTTAACTATTTTATTGCTGAAGTGACTTTTGTGAATTTGAGGGCGGATGATTGTTTATCTGTGACACACATGCACGCGAAAAGGTAACGTTTGCTAACTTAGCTAAAGCTAACGTTGCTGTCGCGTTAGCTAGCACAACAAAGGCGTATACGATTCAGTAGGGCATATAAAATGGAGTCCCACCTCTCTAATAATCCTTAAAGCCGAAGGTTGTCACATCTTTTGTCCGCAACGTTTTAAATGTAACCTACTTTACATTTAAAGACAGCTCATCACTGCAGCTTGCTAAACAAGCCGTAGCATTGTGGAGTTGATAACCTTAGCCCTCGTTCCCTTGCAAGATACCTTCATGTGCCCCACGTAAATTTGGAAGTTAGGTGTAAATTGATAACTTTTTTTTATTATTAATTTTGTATTTGTTCATGCCCTACGTACCTGCTTTGTATAGTAAAATATGATGTGGTATAAGAATGGTGAGAAGATGGTACTCATTATGGACATCGTCATTTTCTCTTTTAAAGACAAATGTGTCAACCAAAGTACTGCAAGTTATCGTAAACACATGCACATTCTACACTGACTTACATAGGAATTCAGACCAACTGGTATTTCGTTCTTGGCATTGTTTTTATTGTCCGCACTAAATGTTTTTTTTAAATCTGTTATCACAAAAAAATAAAGAAAGAAACGACCAAGCAAAAAACACCTCTTCTCAGTGCAGATACCTGCTCGCCTTCCACTTACGAAATGTTCAACAGCACTAGAACGCAGCAAACGTGTCGTATACCTGGGACACAAAGTGTGTCGGTTCTTTTTTGAGAATGAATGTGTGTCAAATTGCGATTGTGCGCAGATGCACCTACTGTACAAGATGTGCATACATAGGATAATAATAACTGTCAGGTCATTTTAACAGCAATCATGACCGCGTACAAACACCGTTTTTCTTTATTGGCCTACACACCCTATTAGATCCCTAAAAGTCTTCACGTGTCGTATTACTAAGAAAGAAAGAAAAGTACAGCAGGAAGTAAAAATATTTGTTTTCAGTATCAAACTCATTTTGAACGCATTACACAGTAAAAAATAATGTTCAGAAACAGGTCATATCTTAATAAGTTGATACATTGATACAATACAAATAAACTGATTACTGATCATCACATGTTAAAAAAATGCATTTGCATCCTTAATTCTTTATCAAATGCAGATAAACTGCTAAATAATAAGAAAAATATATAATATATATTGTATTGTATACACATACAATATATTGTCTACACTGCAAAAAAGAGCTGAAACAACAATTATTCATTTATTTGTATCAATTATAAAGAATCTAGGATTCTTTCGTAGCTGGCATTCCTCAACCTCCCTTCTGTGTTAAGATGCTACGGTTGTTGTTGTTTTTTGTGTGGAGATTTTCCTTAATTCTTTAGAGAGCCTCCCTGAGATAGGACCTATTGTTTATGTGGGCTTGTAAAGTCCAGTAATACAATGTATGTGATATATAGCTATACAAATAAACTTGACTTGACGTGCAGACAACAAGTCAAGTAAAATCTCACTCAATATGTGCATGCAGTATATACTGTATGTCCATTTCACAAAATAAATATTTGAAATGTACATACAAATCAAGTCCAATGAACAGGCATCATGAAAAACTGGTTCAGTGTTTACCAAAAGATGCAAAGTTACAAGGCTGCTCTCCCGTTATTCTACTGAGAGGGAATACTGTGTGAAACGGAAATAGAGTTCTGGATGCCCCACACTTCGAGTGCCTGGATCTTGAAATGACCCTTGCAGAGTGGGATGCTCTTGAACGTGTCACAAGGCTCTGAGTATCCCCCCTCTAGGTTTTCCTGTAGGCAGAGTGCGTGGCCTCCATCACCACCTAAGAGAAAACATATACATCAGCCCCGCATAAACACTGTTCGTTATTGGCTAGACGTTTTACTAAAGGCTTTAACTGGCATACCTATTATGAGCTGACTGTCACTGCCTGCTATGAACATGGAGGCTTCTTGTTCCTTGGGTCTCTTTGGCGCTTTGGCCGTCATGGGTTCCTCTGATGGGGCAGTAAGAGGGATCGTCAGGTAGCTGGGGTCCTGGGGGGTTCCAGCAGGACAGGTAAGAGTTGTGGTGGCTGTGGTGATGGGGGAGTAGCCACTGTTGGATACCTGAGAGGCACAGCTGCTGTCTCGAACCTGCTGAGGGGAAGCTCTCCTGGTCATTATGTTGACCATAGCCTGCTGGTAGCGCTCCATGCTGGGACGAAGCTGAAAGAGTAAGCAAATTCCGTATTTGCCGAATGATAGTAAAGATACTCTATATGACGTTGACACAAAATCCAACTTGGAGCATGTTACAACAAACGTTATATGACATACAAGGGTTGAATTCAAGAAAAACAAAGCAGGAAAATGTCGCACCGTAAAAACAAAACACTCCCCAGTTCCAAAATATGTCAGTCTCTCAGAGTCGTGCTTTCTTCTTTCTACCACATCTGTTGACAGGAAGGCACCAAAGACCTGAGAAATGAAGAAAAAAAGAAAATCATATGCAGCAAAATGATCCTCTGTATCCCAATATTTATTATGTTATCTAATGTTACCTCTTCATCCACAGTTTTGATAATCAAGACCACTGGTTCGTGTCCCTCCACATGTGAATATAATCTATATGAGAGAGAAAAAAAACATAATCTTCTATATGTGCAACCAGGCAGTGTCTCCGATGACTAAAACTTGCCCGTACGTGAACATACTATAAAGCCTGCTAAATTAATTCAAAATAACATTGTGTGTCTCATTAAGAGCAGCTGAAAGGGGTCAAATGCAAGATCCCAACTTTCCCAATTGAAATATCTGTCCGTTTCATCTTTTCTAAGCATCCTCCTTTATGTTTTACCACATGTTACAAAATAAAAGACAGTTAAACCCTCAATTAGTCGTTTCAACTCTAGGTATTTTTCACAAACAGTGTTTGAACTGTGAGTCTGAACTGTGAGTCACTTGACTTTCACACTCAAAGCAAACATGTTGATAGTGAAAACACACTGCCCCTTTCTGTTATGTAACTAGAGCTGAGAATCTGTTTTTCACTGCTGGTACATAACATTCAGCAGTTATTGATCCTTGATGACCTGGCTTCATTGAAAGACATGGAGGCTTTTGACCTATGAACAAAAACCCTTCCGGCCATAATTCATTAGTTCTTAGTCTTGCAGATGGTTTCTCAATGACGTGAACGTAATAAACAAAGGTAACTTACGAAGCAAGACTTCTTCCGTGTTCAGCTGTATTAAACAGCCTAATGGGGCTGAAAAGGGCAAAGCGCTCAGGGATCCAGGCCCAGACCACTCTCATCCCAGTCCCTGTCACCACGCTGGAGGAGATGTTGTTAAAGTCCACCATCTCAACCGACTGCCTTTAGGAACATAAAAATAGCTATGTTGAGAATATGAAATACACTTAAGATAAATGTGAGAAGTCTTTTCATTAAAAGTCCTTTATAAATAACACAATGAATTATAAGCATGTTAGAAACTTATTCCTTTTCCTTATTCTATGTTTCTTACAAATATGCCTCTTCCAGGCTGTGCTACATCAATGTCTGCATCAACCCACCTCCTCTGGTGTGTGCTGACACCTTTTTGCATGAGGGAGTCCTTATTGGCATTGAACAGCAGGTTAAGCTCTCTCCGCGTCGCCATTGGAATCATGAAAGCCCTTTCCAGAAGCTTCTCAGCCGTGCAGTGGCGAGCTACGCTCTCCACAAAGCTTTTCATATCTGTTCTGAAGTCCTCCACATCTGCCACTCGAGACGACACGGATACTTTGTAGAGGCTGAGCAAAGCCAATGCCACCCTACACAAAGAACAACTGTGAAGTACTTCTACTTTTATTATTTCAGAAGTGACGGACATGTCACGAAGAATTACACTCAGATTTAAAGATTTGATGTGAAGATGCAGCAGCAACAAACCTGTAGAGGACCTTGTAGCCCTCCAATATGTAGACATCAAGCACTCTGATGGCATACGAGAATGGAAGGTCAGCGAATATCCACATGATCCAGTCAGAGTAAAACTCAAAGAGGTTCTGGTAAGAGCTGGCGATCAGCTTACGGATGCCTCGGCAACACCTGTTAGCAAGGTCTCCAAAGGTCATGCAGGAAGCACGATACGTGAGGAAGGTCTGGTCGATGTAACGCTTGTTGGGGTCATTGTAGCAGATAAGTCGGGACACACTGTGGAAACACTCGGCTTCATCCTCGCTGAAGTGGAGGAGGAGGGAGACCAATTCGGGCAGGATGGGGCAGTAGTTCATATCTGGGAAGCATTCGCCGAGGCAAAGGAGGATCCTTTTAACGGAGTTCATTCCTGCTTTGTTGAGACAGTATCTGGATAAGAGAAGAACAAGCAACAACATGTTACATAACATTCTTTCAGGGTAGTGGAAAGCAAGACATTTTCCCAAAAAATGAATTCCACCAATGGCCACTAAAGTAAGTAAAAGATTAACCAAATAAATATCATCCAACAATAACTAAATGTGATGAGGGCACGTTGTGCTTTTCAGGTTTGTTATTATTGACCTACTGTAAGTTCATACAGTAGGTCTATTAGAATAACTTCCTGGGAATATGTTTTTCGTCACATTCACTGAAAAAATGTTGGGAAAAATGTAGTTTTTTTGGGTAACGACTACTGTGTACAACATGTTCTTTTATATATATCAACATGTCTTTGATACATGAACCAATATTAACCCACAAAAGTACCTTGGTATTTCTCCTGCCTCCATGTACTCTGGGACTGGATGGGTGCTGAGTTTCTGTTCTCCAAAGAGCTTCTTGGCCAGTTCCTGGTGGACATCTCTGTCTGGAGTGACAGACCTACTGCAGATTTAACATCAATGCATATTCAGCTCATACAGCACAGTGAATTTATATTAAAATATACACACTGATTTTGTAAAAGTCTTATCAACTCCCCGAAATGCATGCATGCGTGTCTCCATGACATAAAATATATGTTTTACATTTTTTAATTTATGAAATTCAATGTAACAATCTTAACCTGGAATTGATGCTGTGGATGATGTGATAGTACCCTTTGGCCCTTAGTGTATGGGGCATGGCCCAGAATCCCTCTCGGGCCATAGTTTTCAGCTGCTGGTGATCACTCTGCAGGATCTGTTGGTATTTTATAGCGGCTTCAGGGTCGATCTTTTCCCAATCCACAAACTGTCCATACTTCATCCCCGAGCTCGAGCAAATTTCCCAGTTGTCCGACTCAGAGATGGTCATCATGGACACTGACTTGAGATTGCCTTTACTTCCTGAGCAAAGTATGCATACATACATTTAATCTTTATTTACCTAAACTATGGAAATAGACTTTGAAAGTAGAATACAATATTCAAACATTATTTCAGTACCATTCAGTTCTCTTGTCGGTGAGTGCTTCTTTGGTTTAGATTTGGACTTATTTTCCTTTTTGTTCACTTGATACTGGAGTAGGGAGCTTGACCTCTGCCACAGTGGACTGGACCTCGAAAAGTTTCCCAGGTCATAGTTGGAGTTCTCCGGCTCTGGCGTGTCATAACTGTAAAAGGACCTGGGGAGCGGTTGATTCAGTACAAATGATGTGCTCAGGGATAATTAGGCCTCTTTTTTGTGTTGGACATGGTCTGTCTGTTATCCAATGTTGTCACAACATTAAAACACAAATCCACTATTTATAAGTAAACATGCCTGTTGGTGTCTGTTGTCTGATCAGTAACGTAAGTTTGATTAAAAAAACAAAACAGCATATGCAAGTTGAATGTAAGAACATACCTGGAGCGAGGTCTGAGAAAGGTTCCCTCCGTCTGTGTCTGCTCATCGTAGTTCTTATTGTCTTCTGGACCGTAAGAGGAGTGAGACCTTTGCCTGCTTCTGCCTCCTTCCATAGAGCCTTGGTCAGAGGATGTGCACATTGAGATTGAATTCATTGTTCCACAATTGGAGAACTCTGGCTTACTCGAAACATCAATCATCTCAAGTTGTATTCTTCCACAAAATGCCAGCTGGAAGGTAAAGTGCCTCCTGCACGAGGATCAGGGCTTTATATAAGCCTGTGGGCGGTGTCATGTGAGTCAGGTATAGTGTTTGTGGTGACCGTTTAAGGGGAAAAGCATATTTGTGGCTTTGCTGTTTTAGCAATAGCAACATGCAGTGTCTCATTCTGAGAAGTAATTAATCATACTGGAAGGCATCCACAATGCCACCAGAATCAAAATACAAGGAATACAAATATCAAGATAACATGACAAAACATGCACTTTTTTATAGACACATGATTTGACCAAGGGTCCTTCAAATAACCCTGCTCACTGCAAATTAAGTAACTTATGTTATTTACAGTAGATGTTACATACATCCACTCACTTTCCACAATATATTTGTATTGTTATTGCAATTATTAGATGGCTTGAGTTTGAAATGTGTTTATTGGATAAATCTATCAAAACATTTATTATTCAAAATAAGGTCATCAGAAATATTAGGGAGTAATCATGTTTCTTTCTCTGAAACGGCTTCATGCGTAGCATCAAAATACCAAATGAGTGTATTCCACGAAGTCCTCCAAAGGTTATTATTCTACACAACAGATATGTTTTGATCCAAACACAACTACTGTTTGTTCATGAAACATAAAACCTCAACAAGTACTTATCTCATATGTGGGCTCCACATGTCTTGGAGTTGAAAACCACACTCTCTAGCACCATGAGCGGAGGAGGCATGCATGCTGTTGTTCCCTCATGGCAATTTCCATGAAGGCTGGAATAATACGAATTCATACGTGCACTTTGGGTACAATGTAAGAAATGAGAACAGTTAAATCACATATATCATTCAGGCTGAATGCTATGCAGTCCATGGAGACCCATATTGTGACAAAGCACTGTGAGAAATGACCATGGTATTCTAATTGTTATGTGTCCTGGCATGCTGAGTCTTTTAACAAAAATTAAAAATTAAAAAATTGGAATAAAAAAAAAATAATAAATTGAATGTTTATCTGATTTTTTTATAGGTCAATACAGCAAATTATATTCTGCCAACCAAAAATGAATCTGCTTATTAAGGAGAACACACACTTTTTGCATGCAGGTTGTTACAGTAATACTCACAGTAAACATACTGTGTCAAACTGATCATCATTGCTGTGATAGCCCAAGAGTTGATACTTTTTTCAGACCTGGATTTGGATGTAGACAGTAGGCCTATTATTTTGAAAGGCAGACTATAGGTATAAAGGACATTCCTCTTTTCATCTGAATGACACATGTTTAATTGTGAAATAAAGACTAACAATGTTAATGCAATGTTAATAGTAATTCTTACCTCCACTTGGTGGATATCTTTGAGTAAACAACCACAAACACGAGCAAAACTCATGTATATTTTAGGAGATTATATTAATAAAATAATAACCTATGTTATGTGTAAAAATCACATTTTCAGGAGCCTTTTTTAGTTTTTCTGCAGAACTGGAAAAACTGCGGCCCTGGAATAAACTGTCCCTCGCAGCTAGCCGTTGTGACGTCACACCCAAACAAGAGACAGTTTGCTGCTGATTACTGCCGGATGGTTCAAACTGAGTGGATTTTCTCCTGATAGCTAACTTTGATCATAATGTCTCAGGATCCGTGGTGAGTAATGTGTTCGAAGGCTACAATAAATGGTCTCAAATGTATTATTAAGTACAACAGATTACGGTACTAACGCTATTAAGTTAGCTACTCTTTCTGGACCTTGCTAGCTAAAGTGGTACGTTAGCTAGCTCTTTATAAAGATGAACGTTAACCCAGTACAATAACTTGCATTTTTATTAAGCCACTAAAAGATGATCTCTTTATGTGTTGGAAAATGTAGTGTGTTGGTACTGGAACAGGGCATGGAAATTCACGTTTTTGTAGGCAATATATTTCTATTTACTATTCAGATTGAAGTTTAGGAGGAAAAGGAAACGCTAAACATGTCACATGATATACGAAACTAAAACTTGGGCTTATTCTCTGACGTTTCACCAAACTATAATCAACTTTAGTTACACAAACACCCAACAGTACAATACAGTAGTGCTGTATTAAATAATGGTGCAGCTAAATCTTTTGAAGCTGTTTGGTGTTCATTTTGCTCAATGCTATATTTGCTTAATAACAACATTAAACTCCAGCATCAAAAACGACTAACGAGTTACATGAAGCCCTCTGCCACTGTCAGCCTGGGCACTGCAACATTATGAGATAGATTGACAGACTAGCTAGTATTCACTACATTTTATTGTAATGTGTTCTTAAAATATTTTCCTATGTTTGCACAATATTAGGAAACATATAAGTCAATTGTCTTCACCCTGTAAACATCCACAGACCAGAGATTTACCTTTCTTGTTTTGTTCATTACTATATTAACCACGTAACTAACAGGCGTCTCGCCATGCTGCTCCATCATCTGTCTCTTGCTGCTGTTTGTCAGGAGTCAGTTATTACAGGTCAGTTAACATGGCATCTCTATCCCATCCATTGATCTGTAGGTTACAGAATTACGATGCCACTTGTCGCTTGGCACAGGAAACGGCAGAAAACATTCATGAACGGAACAGGCAGCAGAGAACTGGGGGAAACCCTGCAAAGGTAAGGTGTCACATTTACAAATCGAGTGGCATTGCCGACACATTTCTCCTGATACAGTCAGGTTTCTCTAGTAGTAAGTTAGTGAAAATCTCTTCTGTCTTTTCAGATCAACATGACACTACGGGCATCACTGCAGAAGCTCAAACAGAATATTGCCCAGCTTAAAGAGAGTTTGTTGAGAGCATCATCAACTCGGCGCTTGTATCCTTTCTTCTAAGAAAGTTCCATGCAGTGGAAATCATGAGGTTGGGATTACATTTTGGGCTGGAGGGTTTCCATTGCTTGTAGTAGCAGTTGTCTTACTCTAGAGAGCGTTATAGTGCTTTGGAAATGTTCTGCCCGAAAAGTTACAGCAGTAGAAACGTTTCTGTGTGTGTCAGGAGCATCCTCTCCCTTAAAATGATGTTGACCTTATGCATGACCTTAACTTGGCTTTATCAGAATGCAGTCAGAAGCTGATAGGAGGCAGAACCTTATTGATGACCTGCTAACCAGAGAGAAGCAGCTTAATGCCACCTTCAGAGGAGACGTCACAGAGTCTGAATCTTCCAGGTATTTAAGATCCAAGCACATTGTTTTATCCTTAATGAGAGGAAAAGTTGAGAAAGTCAGTATTTGCAAAATCTCATTCAGCATTTCTCTGCTGTTATGAGTGGGGTCACACAGGGACTACATTTTTACAATCAGACCATTAGATACAATTTTAAAGGTTTGGGTGAATATCAACATATACATGACAAACGTGGTACTTCACTTATATAAGTAAGTAGTAGTAGTTCATTTGTCCCTTTTCTTGTACCCTCCGTAGCTGGTAGGGATTCAAAGGTAGAACCCGAATGAGTATGAAGGTTGATTTCTAACTACTAAGCCATGCTGCCACAGTGCACCCTCAAGTAGTCTGGTTTTCTTAAAGCACTTTCATTTTGAAAAATGATTCAGGGACAGCCAGCGTGCTGCTCAAATGATTTAGGGGGACAATAATTTCATACAATATTCATAACTATGTTTTCATTATTGTATAATCACCTGAAACTAAGAACCGTTGTGGTTTTGTTACCTTAGAATGAGCCCTTCATATCTTAATTGGGAGTGGGTCCTCTTTCATGGAGTCCGTCATGTTGCGCTGTCTATTTCTACAGTAGCCCAAAGCGGACAAGCCAAACAATGGCTGTACAGAGGGCCTTTTACGTTTTTTTGTTAGCCGAAGTCCACCAAAGTTCTCTGACATGCTTGGAAAGGAAGGGTTGAGCGGAGGAGTATTCAGTTACTTGCAATCTGCAACCTCAATGCTAGATGCCACTAAGTCCTACACACTGCTCCTCAAAGTAGTTCAAGGAAATTGTGAAACATTTCTTCAACCTGAGTCTCGGTCTGTCACTGTCAGTCAGTGTCAGAGAGGCCAAACCAAGCATCACCCCATGATGCTTCAGGGGGCATCCTACTCAGAACATGCCACCTTTCATTTTGTGATTTTCTTCTCTGAGATCTTTTAAAAAAAAAATAATAATATCTAGTGCTGGACGCCCAATTAAAAATAATGAATCCCCATTCTCTTGTCTATGTCCTTGACTAGAGAGGTCATAGGCTCTGTTCTCTGCTTTGATGATATGTCACCGGTCACTAACTTTCTGTGAAAGTCTTTGTACATCCGGTATGACCCATGTGCCGTGACCTCTCCCTGTGCTGTCACTCGGAAGGAAGTCTGTCTGTCTGCCATTTTGACAGGGCGCTTAACTTCATGGCTAATTCTTTTTCATTAAGAGATTTTCTCGCTTTGCACTGCTGATCACACATTTGGCACCTCCTGAAATGGACGCGCACACACACACACACAC
>CALSBV010000196.1:935371-1039747 GCA_943590825.1 Bovichtus diacanthus | reverse complement strand
CACACACACACACACACACACACACACACACACACACACACACACTCTCACTCTCAATCATATGAATGTATGTGTGTGTGTGTGTGTGTGTGTCTTGATGAACGAGGATGGAAGGAGTGAGTTTACAGTTTCTAACTCTCCTCTGAGCATTTACTCTAGGACTTGTGGAGCTAATAAAGGAGCTAGATGCACAGTTTATATCCTCTTCATCACATGTCATGTCAATGTGACAGCTTTGAAAACCATAGGCAGCAGGTATTTATTACGTTGTGTAATGTTTGACCTACTCTAGCCCAGGTGATATTTGTTTAGACAGGACAAGGAAATGGTGTCATGTTGTTAACTTCCTCCTGCTTTTCATGTCTGTTTTATAAATGTGTGCTTATTAGATGGTACCTCCGTGTTGTTGTTTTTTTTTACATTGTAAAGGCTTAACATTTCTATTAAAGTTCCTGTGCAGTACAGTGTGTCTGCTTGCTCTGTGCTGGGAGTTTTGAGGAGAAGCTGAAATAAGCGTAGAATGAAACCAAGCGTCATTGTTTCATCAGATCAGTAGAAGCAGATCAGAAAACCAGTGTTATTGATGCCTTTCTGTGATATCTTTCACAAGCTTTGCTTTTTGGATTGATCTACTTAGCGGTGCTTTGCACACTCTTTCATCTTTTTAAAAAAAAAGACCACACACCCAATTACATAAAAGCCTCTGTAAAAAAAATAAATATATAATAATAAAAATAATAAATTAGCTTGGTAAACTGTAATCATGTGGTCGTATGGTTTTTCGTTCGCTCAGTCAGACCTAACTTTAATAGTGATATGTGGTGGGTAATTTGGATTTGTGGGTAGGACCCAGTCCCACTGTGTGGTCTCTGAGGACAGAATGAGGGAGGGGGTGGATTGGCCATGCTTGGATAATCTAAGCCGCTCTTTTTTTTTTTTTTTTTTTTTTTTTTTTGTGAGAACTTTGAGTAAAAGAAAAGGGATAGAGGTTACAGAGGAGACTTTAATCTATCCCTGAAACAATACCTTCTAAGCATCTCCATTTCAGACCAAGCTAAAGAAGGACATGGCGCCTACATTTGAAGACTCAGTTCACCTTGTCACCCCTCAGAACCACCTTTCCACCATTATTCACTAACCTTTCCTTTGTATTTGATCGCACTGGAAATAGTTGTAATTAGTTAAATCTCCCCTGTCCAAGTCATTCAGTCCGGACCTGGGTGCTCAGGCCCCGATGGCGGCAGTCTAGTGCTTTGTGGCTGCCAAGAGATGTGCCCGACTGATTTTGGCGCACCCCACTGACTGGTTAATTGGATCTTCACACACTGGGCACTTTCGTGGAGGAAGTGGAGGGCTGGCACACAATCTCATAGTAATCAAACATGTCAGAGAGATTACACCAAATGCCTCGTCTCACCTTCTCCTCCGATGGTATCAGCCTCAGCTAGCTAGCGTCACGAACGCTCTGACGATGCTTTATCGACCACTTTAAAAAGCAGCTTGAATTAGTCATCTCACTGTGAGACGCACGAGCTGGGGTGAGATAAAAGTGGTCGTATGCGTTGCTCGTGCAAAAAAAAAAAAAAAGAGTTTAACCAAAACAGCTTTCACTTTTGAATCGAAAGATCGGGTTTAAATGTACCAATAAAAGACTGACGTATGTTAGTCTGCCATCAAAACCTACAGCACAACATTTAGTAGTAGTATTTCTTTGGTCACTGATATGCCTGCATGTGGCTGAGGTCACTTTTCCTGGTCTTGACCAGCATATGACTTGCTCACAGCAGACATGGTTAAATCCAGCCTCACACAGAGATTCTGAACCCATCACCGCAAAAGGGGGGGGTGGGGGGGGGAAACACAGCTTTAAGCCATTAGCAGAAGAATAGCTTTAAAATCCCACAGCGTTGTGTAGCACAGCATAGTACAGTACAGAGAGCTCTCTCTGGTCGGTCACCTCGTCAGAGCGTAAACCTCCACAGCAGTCCACAGTCCTGCGACAGATAAACACGCGCTGTTTACACACTGCACAAGCTAACCTGATGTTTTTCAATCAATCAAAAACATTCAGAAGGCAAAATAAGTAAACACTTTTTTTTTCTGTGATCTAAAGGGGTTTTGATTTTGTGAGAAAGGGTTCGAAAGAGTACGGTATTGAAAGGGGAACACGCCTTGTACAGATGTGCATTGCACTCCTCTCACAAACAGGCATATCGACTGTTTTTACGAAAAGTCACTGATGCACAGAAATGTGTGCTGTAATGGTGATTGTCAGCCTGAAAGTGCACTTTTGCCGTCCACTTTCAGTTGTAGTGCACGGTTGGGTGATTTGTCTCTGTTACTTTAACTGCCGCTCTGCTTTTTGGTGGGAGCAGTAACTTGGTCTCCAAAGCAAAGTTTGAAGAGCTGCCGGGAAACATTTAGGAAACTCAGCATTGTTATGATGATGTTTCACAGGTCAACGTTGATGGGCACAGGGGCAGGAACAAGTGGAGGTGTTACATCCAACCCCTGGCTGATCAACGAAACAGAGGAGACCAAAGGGCTGACCTTTGGAGAGATCAAGCAGCAGCAACAGCGAGTAATAGAAGGTAATTACACATAATTAAATAAGTGGTAAATGGACTGCACTTGTATAGCGCTTTTCTACCTTAACGGACAAAGAGCTTTACCATTTGCTTCTCATTTACACACACACACACACACACACACACACACACACACACTTATGGTGGCAGAGATGCACTGTGTCTTGCTAAAGGACGCTTCGACGTGTGGTTGGGAGGAGCCAGGGGTCAAACCGCCGACCCTTCCATTCCGGTTCCATTGCGCATCAAGACCAAATCTGAATACTGCAACCGTCCATAGCAGTAACAATTTCCTGCATCACTGTCTGTTTAGTGCACATAAGCAATTAGAAATCTCCAAATAATTGGTAACGGAATTTTATTTATTATTTTTATTATTTATGGAATTGACAACAAGCAGATCAGGATAGCGGAAAACACAACGCTCATATTTTGTTTGGTGCCTGTTGTGTTCAGAGTAGATTGCTAACTAGCGGCGACATGGGGAAGTGCAAAGTCAATGAACATTTTTGTTATTCAATCAATATTTGCCAACATGGCTGAAACTAGTATGAGGCAATGTATGCCAATGTACACCAATGTATACGAGGTACAGTGTAGTTTGTACACGATAATTAAAGTATTAAAGTTGGTCTTGAATTTCATTCCGAGTGGCATTTAAAAGTCTTAAATCTAACTTCCCTTAAGCTGTAGGAACCCCAATGGCTACGTTCGTGTTTGCTAACATATAAAAGATGATCATAATTCACATCTAGAAAATGTATTGAAAGCCAACGCCTGCTTTTTTTTTTTTTTTTTTTCCTTGTTTCCTGACATGGCTCTGACACGACGTGAAAACCAAGACATAAGTTCACCTCACTCCAAGTGACACTTTTGCTACGTATGTCTCCATTACGGCTCTGGTTATTGTCAATTTAGGATCACAGATTCCCCTTAAGACAGTGAAACCAAACCACATGGAGGTTTCCATGTGGCATCCCTGTGGGATTTCTGGTGGAGTTGGGTAATGGCGAGCGCCTGAACCTGCGGTAATAAAGAAAATCCTGTGGTAGAGAGTGTGTCAAACTTGGAAACCTACAGAGGCCAAAACTTGTCTTTTCTTTTCGTTTTCTTTTTTTGCTTTCAGCTTCACTGTTTTTGCTCTCCACCTTGGCCTGCCGCAGTTAAAATAACAGGAGTATGGCTGAGTGGGGTAAAGTACTGAATGACTCACATGTGGCACCGTGAGCTGAGCTGGACCCCAGCAGCCTGTCATTCTTATTTCCCAAATAGTTGCCTCATTATATCACAAGTGCAGTATACTGTAATTGCTCCCTTCTTTTTCAAAGGGCACTGCGGCGTTACTTTGTCATTTGTCCTACCCCACTGCTAAATTTGACATCACATTGATTTTATTTTTGCAACATAATGTATTTTTCCCCAGGTCTTTTTCTCTGAAGCCTTGTCGGGCATTGCACAAGGCAGTGCTCTTACTGTTAGTTTCTTACTTTTGCCTCGTGTTCAAGTGTATAAAATGTTCTATTTTCTTTCCTCTCTCTCCGCAGTCCAGGATGCAGGCTTGGATGCACTGGCAGCTGTCATCAGCAGACAGAAGATAATGGGCCAGGAGATTGGCAACGAGCTGGAAGAACAGAATGGTAAAGTTCAATTTGCATGTGCGTCTGTACATAATCGTCAAAAGAAAGAATACCAGACACATTACACACTGCTGTGCGAAAGCAATCAGACATACTTGTTCTGCAATGGAACGACTTGCCTCATGTAACTTTCCCGACAGCGATACACCCTCACGCCATCGCAACACTGACATAGTTAGTACCAAGCGCACACACACACACACACACACACGCCCTCGCACTACCATTGTCATAGCGACCGACCTTAAATTCAGGTCAAGACCATGTGCGCCAGGTTATCCTTTGTCACACACACACACACACACACACACACACACACACACACACACACACACACACACACACACACACACACACACACACACACACACACAGAGATGATCTTCATGCTGCTTTAAATGCATTGGAAAAAAAAACGGGTTTTGTGTTCTGGAATCAGATCTGCTCCGAGATAATGGTGTTTTTGAGTTATTTTTGGCCTCTCATCAGTCCATAAATAGCTTCCATCGCAAGTGGATCGTGCGATACAGAACGGAGTGCATTGCACCAGACTGCTTGCATGCTCAGACAGGCGGTACTTGAGACGTAAGACTTTGGGACGATCGTCTGTCAACCGGTGAACAATTAGATCCTTTAATGGATCGCTCTCAGAAGACTTTAGCAGTTAATAAGCCAAAAGCCTGAGCGTCTTCTCTCACAAAGAGGATGTATTCCTGTCGTTAAAAAATAAAATAAATCCAGGGTTTTATCTCTAATGTTTGCACTGACAGCCAGCCCAGAACTGGCATTAGTCTGTCAGCTTCTTTTCTTACAATCGAGGGAAAGAAACAGCAGGTCGATACGCTTTAGACTTGATATTTCTCTCTCGAAAATACACAGTCCCGGGGCTTTGGTAATTAGTGGGCTGTGCTGATATTCTGAGTTGTACAGTTGGAAAGAAACAAGGCGATGAAGCCTAAGTCTCAACAGAGGGATTTTTGAAGTTCATCAAGCAATCGTAAGAGCCTAACATGAAGTTAAAAGGTATTGATTTTGAATGTTCTTGGTGTGTGCCGACCTCAGAGGAGATCCCTGACAAGCTGTTCCTCTGCAGTTGTCTCGCGCACCTGAAGTACAGGCAGTTATTGTCCGTTTCTGCCCCGATGACGAGCTTCCAGTTGCGAAAGAAGGCGTTGTACCACCCTGTAATGTCCTTTAATATCCTGTCTGAGCAGTTGTACCCAAACAGGTTGTATAATGGAGTGATCTAGACATGGAAACAAACGACCTTCCCTTGTGCTGGGAGGGAACGGCAGATGTTTGTTTGACACCGATGGGAGAATGGAAGAGAAAGAAAGGAAAGCCGATTGTTTTTCGCCTCGCTTTCCTGTTACCGTTTTGAACTGGAGGAGGATCATTGCTCTCATGCTCCGACCGGCGTGTTTTTCTTCTCGTTCTTTCAGCTTGATGTCAGTATTTCCAATAATATGAACCTGAATGGGTGATGGGAGAGCTGTAACTGAGAATTACACCATTGCAAGTAAGCGAGAAGGCCAATGATCTTGGCCCTGGAAACAATGGCTTGTCACTACCCCTGTCTTCAGACCCCACATGACTCTTAAATATAATGGGATTTAATTTGATGGGAACTCAGCTTTTTATTTCCGTAATGGCCCAAAAATATATATGCGACCTGTGGGTATTGTAAAAGGCTCCACGAGGGGAAATTCAAGCAGTGAAAATGTGTAGAAGCCTGCACACATTTTCACCAGTTATTGTTAAAATAGTTTTTTAATATCTTGGTATTATGATATAATTATACTTAGATGTATAGACTGCCTTTTTGTTTATTACAAAAATATATTTATAGCGCATGCAGTGTAACTGGTCCCTGTGTTCATGCAGACAGTTGATAAAGTGTAGAAATAGAATTTCCTCACGGAGCGGTCCAAGCTCCTCGCGGTCTCGCCACAATTTACAGCCTAAGCTTCGGATTCATAAGGCCTGCTGACAACAGGCAATACTTCACAGGGCTCTAGCCTTCCACAGCTTTTCTTTACCTCCCTGTTTTTCTTTCCTTTTGTGGGACCTTTGCTGCCCCTGCGTCTCTCATTTCCTTCCCTGTTCTCCTTTGCGTCTTTTCAACAGTCCTTTATGTTATAACCTCTTTCCAGATATCTTCCATCTCTGGCTCTCTTCTGTATCCTCTCATGCTGAGTTATGGGGAATATCTTGCTTCTTTAGTGTTTCACAGGATGGAGAACAGGGCTATATCGTACATGTAGATGTAGACCTTGTGACTGCCGGTGTAGTCCCCACAGTCCCTAAACCTGATTTTTAGGGTTCTTGATTAAGGGTTATTTTAAGTGACTCGCAAGTTTGATAAAAAATAGCTAAAAAAGGGCTAGCTTTGCCCACATTCAACAATATGTTTATGCATTTATTTCTGTGTTTTTCAAAAGTATATGCAGGCTAACTTAAAAGTCTTGCCAGAATGCTTCCCGCGTGTGTAATTGTAGTCTGTTGAGCAGGCAAACCAACAGGTTGCTTTCTTTCTTCTTCTTTGTTAGTGTTAACTCCGCATGTAGTCCGTCGAGACAGTACGGTCATCCTCTTGTTTGTTTTCACATTCGGTCTCGTGTGTGTTGTTTCAGCTCTTGATTCTGGAGTCACTATGGCAATTTGCAAATCACCAAATAAGAAAATGGCAACTTGAAACTGAAATGCCCCCCCCCCCCCTCATTCCTACTGGGCATACCAAGTTACTGTGTAAAAGTACTGTTGCTATGGCAGTTGTATTTATTACAAAATAAAATTGTGTGTGATATAATTCAAGTATGTTTATGAACAGAGTGTCGTTACTGTTCCGTTGTATGATTTCAGCCTGTTCCCTCACTCCAGCTCTCTTTGGTAGTTAATGCAGTATGCGAGGAACAAAGCTTTTGTATTCTTTAGTTTTATATTCTTGTTATTATAGCATTAACTCTGCTCTGATTCAAACTGTGTTTTGAAGTGTGGTCTGTCCTGGTGCTGCTTTTCCAAATAGGAGACATTGAGTCTTAATAAATGAATGTTTTCTCCTTTCAAAAAAATGAAAATGACTGTTTGTCTTCTAGACTTGTACCTAAATGAGTTTTTATTATTATTGCATGAGACAGCTTTGTAGGTGCTGCGTTTCTTTCTTGTATTAAATGTCCAAATTGACTATGTCAAAAATTAGAAATGTTTTCGGAGAGGCAAGGAAAATGGATTTAAGTTATAAAGCAGGGGAATGGCAAGGCTCCTTGTTGATCTTGACAGTTGGCGCGTAACCTTGGCGTCCGACTGTCTTTCGGTCTTGTAGGGTTCCTTTTCCCCCTGATCACTGTACTGTAGCAGTGTTTTCCTATAAATAGATTAAGCTCTTTGTAGTTTGGCTCCTCAAGTCTAGCTCATGACCCAAGTGCAGTGGAGGTTGCAGTCATTTCCTTTTCGGGAAACAAATCCGGCTGAGGTCAGCAAGGAAGATGACCCTTTTCAGAGGTTTAGAGATGAACCCAAAGCCCTCAGTCATTCCCCTCTCAGTCTCAACTGGATCAGAATGGACTGAAATGTAGAAATGAGCGAGCAGACCGATTACCTCAATTTCAGTCTGCTTTAAGGCTCATAACATTAATCCATTGCATATTGAATATTTTCCCATCTTGCTTGCCAGTCATAACAAAAAGAGAAATTCAATCATAATTGTTTCTGTGTTAAAGTTAGTTAAATGATGTGCTGTCATCAAGTTTTTTTGTAGTTTTTTTTTTTTTGTTCATTTTTCTTACATGATCTTACTAAAGATAGTATATTTTCATTTCCAAATTAAATGATGCATAAAAATAGTCCGGCTCATACCAACTGAAATGGCTTGCATCAGCAGGAGTCTCCCTTCCCACCGAGAAAGATCAACATTAATTTCACTTTATTAGTGTTGATATTTCTCATATTGTGGCCTGGAACAATGACATCACTCCATGTCAATGTCTTGTACTTCTGTCCTGACAGACAGTGGCTAGCTTGTTAAAATAGCGGCTTTTGAAAGGGGCTGCAGGAGTTTGAGGCCGTCTCATTTGTCTGATTTCTAGGATCTTCTTCCCAATTGGGTTTGTCTGGTGGTGAGGTACTGCGGCTATGACATATGCCAATGAAACCTCAAAAAAAACAACAACTCTAGTCTACAGTAGGTTGAAAACCATGTGATGCAGACAGACGTTGAGACACAATAACACACGCAAACAAAAGGCAGATGTGTATCGCTGCGCTTACAGCTCCATCAAGATAATCATTATGTACCTAGACTAGACTAGACCGATCGAATGAATGAATGAGTGAGTGATGAGTTCATCTATTTTCCACCACCTCTCAGCATGTCTGAAGTTCAACAGGAGTTTCCAGCAAAACTAAATCTGCTCACCATACATAAACCATTCAAATGAATCAAGTCGCTGCCATTTGTTCTGTGTTTTTTTTTTTCTCCACATCAAGACCTCATTTTGAATAGACCCTGAGAGCTCTCGCAGATGTGTTCTCACAATTAACTATCGCAACCATGGCCTTTCCATGGCCTGTCCCTATGTTTCCCCCTATTCTTTGATAATAATTCTTTGGGCTGCTTGGTATTGCCACTCCTATCTTTACTGACAGCACAGTTCTAACCACAACATGTATATCCGGGTCTGGAGAGAAAAGGACCTTTTGTTTGGAATGAGACCTTCTGGAACAAACAATTTGAGATGGACGCGAGAGATATTTTCTCTTAGGCACTGCAACAGGTCTAACCACTTGTGCACTCTGGTTGTGTCTGTCTCTTAGAGATAAGATGAAGTGGATGTCTCTTTTGTTTTTTTTTTTTAATGACATAATAGCAGCCTGGACCAAAGGTTGAATCTCGTTTTGCCTCGTAACAATTGTTTGTTGCTTATGCACTCACCTACCTTTCACTATTATCCAGAGTGATTTAGCACAGAATGAACGTGCACCATAAGTGTACTAAACACTGTAAATGCCCAAATATTCTCCTTCTTTGGAATGCTGTTATACAAATCCTGCATTCCGGGATGTCAAACCTTCATTTACAGTAAATCCATTATTATTCGCTTCCTATCTAGAGGTTGTCATTCTTGGACCCCTCAAACAGAATACATGTCCGCTGCGGTGACTCAGTTTGCGACCTTTTGTTAATGGGAGTGTTTTTAAAGCACTTTGTCACCCAATCTGATTTATGCTTGAGGTAAAAGTGTGTTACTTTCCAAGTGTCCTCTCCGAATAGGCTTTGCTCCTCTGATGGACTTCTTGCTAATAATTAGATCACTGATTTGATTTTGCGTAAGCAGAGCATGTATAGGGCCCAAGCTGGACTGCACTAATGACTTCCAAATAAACAGTAAAGTGAGAGGAGAGAGGCACTTACTGCTGCAGCACAGTGACATCAGCCGCTGCCCCGGAGAACACTGCTTCTGCTTTTAGAAACAGCTCGGTGAGCAAATAAACCATACTAATGATGGCACTCGGCAGAAAGTCAGTGTGGTTAGACTTGTGGATTGATTTATTGTTTGTTTGATTCGCTCCGTTTGAAAGTGAGGCTGGTAGTAGTGAGTAGTGTTTTCCAGACGACGTGGAAATGCAGAGCGTCATGATGTGATGTTCAAAAGAGTGTTGTCATCGGAGGAATGTCAAGGTTGCAATGAGCCGCGAAGAGGGCATCATTTTGTGTGACCACCAGATTGGCTGACTGGTGTTTGAGTTTGGAAATGATTGAGAACTATACATGATGGAGGGATAACACACCCACACTATAATATTATTTACTATATGTATGTACGACCGCAATTAATGATTATATCCATATTTGTTTATTCTACCTCCAATAAGTTTTTATTTTATTCTTGAAGTCATTTTGAAATGAAGTCGTCATGTATTCTAAATATACCAGATATGAGTGACAAAAGTCCCATATTACAATTACTTTTTCTGTCTAACCAAGAGTTCAAAAAGACGTGGTATGAAAAGGACACAAATAAATCTTTCAAATACTGTTATATAGGCTTAAATATAAAGATATGACCACTTACTTGATGCTTGAAGCAGGTAAATGAGAATAGTTTTAAGTTTTCAATATGTGAGTCATGCATAAATTGAATTTTAAGAAAAGCTTTTGGATTTCAGCCAAGAATATAAAGTCGCGTTTTAACCAGATTCTTTTATATTTACTCAACCCCATTCCAGAACAGTAATCACATAGATTAAACTGTTATATATTTATACTTGTTGAAGATTCAATCTGTTTTTAGAGGGATTAATATTCCTAAAAGACATGAAGATGCACCGCAAGTCACCAGGCCAAGCCTCCTGTGCCACGCATCCTAACCAGGGTACAATCAATCATGAGTCCTTGTGTCCTTGTTTCTCTATCTCTCCATCCCGGCATCCATCTCTGTCTAAGGCCTGTTGGTGTCATACTGATAGAGCTGTGAAGAAGAGGGGGCTCACAATGACACGAGGGACTTGGGTCACATCAACCCCAGCCATGTGATGAATAATCCAGTTTAGGCGCAGCAAGGAAATTAACATTTTTGGACGCTGAAGAAAAACATCTTGAGACATTTCATCAATCACGCCTTCTTTTGTTTCCCGTAGTGGATTGATGCCCCTTTTATCACTCGGTAAGCATGGGATTGGGTTTGGATTTTCTTCCCCGTCTCAAAATGCAACCGGTTGTAACTTTTTTTAAATAGCGTTTTTCTGCCCCCCGTTGGTCTTACTTCTCTGTCAGAAAAGTGTGATTCTCATGTGATTTCCCTGGCTTTTATTGGCACCATAATCAATCACTGATCTGAATGTGAACGTCTTTGGTGAATTCCATGAAACAAATCCATACATAAAAAGGGGTCTGAATGGTTCCTCATGTGGTTTTTCTGACAGACTGGCTCAGAGCCTGTACCTTTTTTATATTCCATCACACACTTCTTATTTACAATAAATGGTATTCAGTAGTGACACCTAACCCGACATTGATTATTAAAAGCAGAATAAATTTTCCTTATTTAGACAAAAATAACCCCTCTCAATCATCACTTATGACCCACGAGAAGAGTGTGGCGGTGTCTGTATCTACAGAGACCCTGCCCTCGGCCTGTATCTTCTTATGTTGCTGTGTTCAGGACGCTTCAAGAGGAAGCTACAAAAATGGCGGACACGGTGCAGAATAATTAAAATGCCAAGCGCACAAAGCGCGGCCTAAAACGAGAGTGATACTGGGGTTTGTATGGAAGCTTGTATGCCATGTTTTTCCAGGAAACGGTAGCAATTTAAAAGACCCCTATTTCAATCAAGGGTAAAAACATAGATTATTAAAGATAGATACAAGATTTACACATTTTTAGGCTTAAGTAACTAACATGTAGCTGTATTACTTAAAATGTTTTGCATGTTTGTGTTCCAGTTAAAGACTTGTCGCTCAACAGACGAATGACAAATGAGTTCCTCATATGTCCCATATCATTAATAGATGCCAACGTGTAGGAGGCTTTCGCACTAGAAGGTTTCCCCCCTTCATGTTCTTTCGGCTCGACACGCTGCGAGCTTTGTTGTCGTATCATGGCTTTCATTTATCTCGATCCATCTGGAACAAATGTGTGCTGGTGGTGACAGTCATTAGCAGGAAAGCCCCCCACATTAAAAAAGCCGCCGGTGGCAGAAATTCTCAGACTACAGGAAGAGACAACTGACGTTTGGCAGTAGTAGAGGAGAGTGATGGTGTAGATACTGGCACGACTTTCAGGGCTGATTTGGCAGCAGTCTGAGAATTGGGCAGTTACACTTGTCATAGTCTAGTTTTGGGCCCAAACATCTTCTGTATTCATATTATTGATGCAGAGCTTCCTCGTATTGAACACCAAAGCAAAAGCAAAGATTCTTCCAGCTGTCTATCGCAACAGGAAACACATTCTTGTACGACATGTGCATCTCTTTTGCGTCATTTATTTATTTAATGGCACCAATTAGATTAACAGCAGCTTGACAAACAGGCGATGGCACCTCCAGATCAGAGACTTTTGTTGTTGTTGTAAATCCGGGTTATTTGTTGCCCAATAGATTACGGATTAAAGCAAAGGTGCGTTGAAAATATGCAGGAGGTATAGAGCTCATTGGGATGTGGTCCATGTCGTCGCGTTTGACAGTAATGCGCCACAGTTTTATCACCATCCCATGAACCAGGGTGACTCATTTCTGGATGTTTCTCTGTTCTGTTGTGTAAGGGATATCAGAGCACATTAAGACCTATCCCACCAACAGCTAGACCGATCAAATGATCCTGACTCGGCATGTCTGGGGAAGCTGATGTTGCTTTGGGGGTGTTTTTAGCTTTAAATGGTAAGGGGGAAATATCTCATTTGAGTCTGTCAAACTCAAGTATCGCCCTGTTTAGCACAACACGGGTTCCAACACAACAAAAAAAACAAAAAAATACAGTTTATCTTGGAAAAATGATAGCTGTGAGATAGATTTCAAAGTCATCAGCTCCAGCTTGAAGAATGTGTGCTGTGACAGAAAAGGGCGTAGGAGAGTAGGAGATTCACTTACAGTCGTACCTTCTCTCTCTTTCTCACCTACACACACACACACACACACACACTCACACACGCACGCACACGCGCATATATTCACACACCACAGTTATTCCATGTATAATGGTGACAGGCACCTAGAAAAGCCCAATATACAGTATGATGCAGGAATGAGGTGCGGTCGCTCCTGCTCAGCTCATCTACAGACCCGGATCACATCCAGATGTCCACCAACAAGCCTGTGTAGGGACTGGGCGAGGCGGTTTCCCCTTCCATTCCCTACTCCATCCATCCTTCACAACACGCACAGCCACCATGCTGGCAATCGCAAGCTTTTTTACAAGCTATCAATTGTGCATTATCCCTGAAAAAGCATAAGGAAGGGGAACAAAAATCTAGGGAGGTATGATTTCACCAGTTCTTTCCCACCAACATCTCTAAAGCAGAGGATGACACAACACTTGGAAACAAACACTTATTGGGCTGTGTGTGTTCTTTGAAGGGTTTTGTCTCATTACCATTTTGTTGAGTAGTCCGTCTTTTTGAATACCGCCTTAGTGGACATTAGCTGGGTTTTTACTGCGATGCTATTCCTGTGACCATATATTCTGCAATCTGTATAATCTATTATTTTGATGTATTAACCATCGGCACATCCGCTATTGGATATGTATAGATTTGAATCGTCATAAACGGCTTACATTCAGTAACTTATTTGACCCTTTTACTTACTATTACTTAAACCTATTCTACAATTCATTCACCTGTTTTTTGTTTTTGTTTTTTTTTTTTAACTTAATTGATGGAGGGTAACTGCTACTCATTCACTCGGGGGTGCTGAGTAGGGGTGCAGCCTCACAGTACTGAAGACTTTTCCTTGCCAGTACAAAGTTTTACTGTACTTTTTACTTGGCTCCAATCAACTTGTACCACACAAAGATGTGGAATTTCACTTCATTCAGCTACTCCTACTATACACTTGGATTGGGCTAAGTAGTGAATATTTACAGTACATATGTCATATTTTTTATTGGAAATGCAAAAGAAGGCATTATTGTTAATATCGCAAGGATTTTAATTATTCCTATTGACATTTATTAGGTTGTTTATTTACTTTCAAACATGTATCAAAAGAAGCCATTTCAGTCATGTACCACATACCGCCACGGTATTTATGACCAGCACCAGCATTAAAATAACCTGTTTTTGGAGTTAGGAAACATAAAAAGAAATATCTGACAGGTGTTTGTATGTGCTCCGAGTTCTGGTCGTTTGAAGCGGTAGCTTATAGTGCTTTATTAGTTTAATAATGTCAAATGAAAGAATGTTGAACTGCTTCTTTGAATCGTTATTTATTTAAGTCTGGCCTGTCTAAATCAATGTTTTGATAAAAAGAAAAAACGTTTTTTTTTTTTTTGTTTTTTTTTTATAAAAGACACGCATAAATATCACAGTATTTTTTACAGTCAAAAGGTTTAAAAACACCTGAAATATTGCGTAGGTTAACGTACACACCTTGAAGCGGCCTCATGCAAACCCAGACTTTTATTGTGCAGCATCACCTCTCAGTATAGCACCATCAATCACCTTTACAGTTTTGTTCTGCAGCTTCTCCCTTAATAAACTAATTGATGTTCCATACAGAGTTATGTCAGTGGAAGCTCACTTTTTCCTGATTTCTTTGGTTGTATTACTGCTGCACTGTTACTACTGTCCTCATAGGAATCACCTGGAAAATCCTACAGTATTACTATAAAAGAGATAAAGGATAAGAACTCTGCCACTGGCCATCACTGTGTGACACTGAATGTGTGGTAATAACTCAATCATGTGAAGAATATAAAATATCAGCCATTGGATAGTACACTCGTAGTCAGCATTACCTCACTGGATTACCTGCTCAAAAGGAGGATATTATGATTTGACTGTATTTTGTTTGCACAGCCAAGCCACTGCTGTAGTTTTTTTTTGGGGGGAGAATTGCCTAGTGCGTGTGGTATGTGTACAATTTAACGGCAAACTGATGTCGATACTTTGCTGTAATTTTTCCCTGGAGAGCTTTTGCGGGCAGATTGTCCACTGGAAGCACATTAGCCGTATGTGTTGGTGGTATTGGTGGTTGGGAACCTCTGCAATTTCAGCTGCCAGTTCCTTTGGCGCTGGGCAAAGGATTCCCTGCCATTTAATGGTACCTTAGACTGACTCAGGCTTGGCCCAGCAGGTTCCTTTTGGCTAACGCAAGTGACAGAGGGAACAAATCTCCTCCTCTGTTTATTTAATTGCTAACCGCTCCGGTTTGGAGGCCGCGTTCAAAGGGCCGACGAGCGGAGAGCTGCCTCGCGTTCCCCTCAGCCTCGGGGTAGCATGGGTCATCCCACGTAATGAGTGGAAGGACTTACTTTACCAAGTCTCCCTCAACCCAAAGCCAACACATGGTTCCCATTTAAGCACAGGGGGAAGATTGCACCTTCATCTGCTGGGCATTTTTATGTGTTTATGTGTGTGTGCAAGTGCACATATATACATCTGTTCTTCAGCACTCAGTGTGTGTGTGTGTCTGTGTGTGTGTGTGTGTGTGTGTTACTGTGTGTCTGTGTACACACAGACAAGGCACTTACACTCTCAAACATACGCACTGATCTGAGTGTGAGATCATTGTGTTTTTACTGAAAGTCTACACCACATGTCCAGCACATGTTGTCAGGTTGTGACTGGCACACAGGACATATTTATATCTGCATGAGGAGCTCAGAGGCGACTGGCCAGCCTGAGATAGGATGGAGAGCGAGGTAGACGTCAGTGCAGGACCTCACACACACAGACACACACACACACACACACACACACACACACACACACACACACACAGAGTGCGGTAGAGAGCAGGGTGGGCTAATCTTACGGATGCACTGTGCAAAGAGAGTGAGGCAAGGGAGTCTGAGAGTGAGGGGGCGACATTTCAAGGAAGGCGAGGGAGAAAAACAAAGGTTGAGAGACTCAGGAGAGTATAAAAGAATTAGGAGAGCGAAAGAAGAAAGTAAGATAAGATATGAAGAGAGATTATTCTTTCAATGAAGAACATGGCCAATTGAACTCATTCACGAGGAGCTCAATTAAAGTTTTGTCGATATTGCAAAGAAAATAATGGAAAGAAAATAATAAAAAATAAATAAATAATAAAATGTATTTATAGAGCACTTTACAAGGTAACTGTAGACATAACATACATGTATGTACTGTTCATTTTTACAGGTTTTTTTTTACTGGAGGAGATGTAAACGATAGCTATCACCTCACCTTCAAAGTGATACTGTACGTATCTGTCCCATTAGAAACTGTCTTTGCCAAAATGTGTCGCTACCTTTCTAGAACAAAGCCTTGTGGGAAATGCTTCATACCCCATCCATTTGATCTGTTCTCGGATAACCCTGCATGTGTGCTATCAGGCACAATTTACAGACCAAACTAAGGAGGAGAACCCCCCACCTTCAAACAAAAGATGAAAAACGGTGTCAAAACTAGAGTTCTCCTCACAATTTACACAAGAGGCCCTTTATTGGCCTTTGTTGTGTGTGTAAAATGCTGACGTTCGCCTCATGTGTTATGGGCACGGCACAGATCTGTGCCGCTTGAACAATCACGGGCCCTAAAAAAGACTTTTGATCTGTTATCTAATCATTCTCATCTGTTTCACTCTTTGCTTAATACCAGCCTCCCGTTTTGTTTCCATGCTGCTATTGTTACATGTTGGAGACGGGCTGTAAGTGTTTAGTGTGGGCATAGACCTGCACTGCCCAGACTAAAAAGGATAAACATACACTCAAAGAAAACATTTCAGTAATTACTTACAGACTATCTAGTTTTTCATAACTTTTTTTGGGGTGATTTCTTAATATTATGCCATTTTTGTTTGTATTCCAAGGTAACGACCTCTTTTACTGACAATGCTTAAACTATTTTCTTTGTCACTTGTTTTGATATTACATACTACCAACATTCTCTTTCTTGGCAAAATAAGGGATTACCATTTAAAATACGTATTTAAAATGGTTGTAAAACTCTTATCTGCACTATGTAAGCTTTCAATACAATTTCTGAATCACTGGTAAAAATATGTCACATTTTCAGCAGTAATTAAAATACACACACACATTAAAAAAAAAAAGTTCTGCAATTTATCTATTAATACCTTTTTAGTTAATTTATTATGATTAGAAAAATGATAATAAGATTTTACACGTTGCTGTATTTAAGCATTTTAGTCATTCACCTACATGGACTTTTGAATGAAATGAAAATGGGAAGACGAATATAATAAAAAATCAAATAAAGTCAAGAGTCATCTGTCTCTCCTCCCTGATGCAGCCCACACATGGACCCACTAGTGGGCAGTAGAGGCAGTGGCGTCACAAAAGTTCTGGTCCTCACTTTCGGTGTTTACACCTACCAACTGGAATGATCCGCGGCTGCGTGCTTTCTCTTCCGTGGGATTGATGTGTTGTGGTGGTGGAACGATCCAAGTTTAGGGCGGATGAGGAGGGGTGGGGGGGGGTCACAGGATCTCACACAGGATTTGTTAATTAGTTTAATTCCTCCGGGGAGGTTTCTTCTTCTCCTCCAGTAATCAGCACCTCCTCCTTTTCGCTCATCAGCTGGAGGAACTGGGTAATTACACGACAGCTGTAGGTGCAGCTGTTTAAATGGCTGCAGCTTGTAGTGTGCTGTCAGACTTCACCGCGACGACTTGTACTCTAGTGTTGGTGCGTGTCATTCATTCATTGGTGCTGTGTCTGTGTGTGTGTGTGTGAGAGTTACTAAGACTACACTGACATATTCACAGTAATATGCGTGCGGTTTTACTCCGTGTCTAACTGTGCATCCAGACATGTTGATTAGTCAATGTAGCCCACAGGAGAGCGTGTGGTCTTTGTTGCGTAATTTTTGTTGCTGTTTGCTTAATGCTCTGCACCACTCCTGTCCAAAAAGCAATGTGGGAGGCTGTTTCCTCCCGGGATGGGAAGTTGTTTCAGCCGCGCTGTTGGCCAAACATTTATTCTGGCCTCCACGAGTGGAGCGCAATTACCCTAAATCCACCACATACTCACCAAGATTGTCAGCAATCATGTGCCACCACGGTATGCCAAGTGTTCCCACCTCTGTCTTTGTCAGTTCCAGATTCACATATGTGTTATTGCCAGCAGTGTGTCTAGATCAGGTTGTATGTGTATAATGTAAAGCCCTTAGCAGTTAGAGCTTGGGTTTGTATTTACCTTTTGTTGGTCTTTGTGTTCTGTCCTCTTGCGGGCACATTGTGTTAAGAAGGGAAGTAGCATTGGCCTGTCCCTGTCCTGCACCTGTTGTATTTTATGGACTCAGCAGTAGGAGGAGAGTGTCACTGGCCAGAGGATTGCCAGCATCTGGCCCAGCTGTGAAAAATGTCCTGCCACTCCTTCATGCGTGGTGCACCTGACTTTGAACCCTGTTTCTCTCATGGCAAATTATGCGCTTCGTCCCAGTTTTCACTCTCTATTTTCCTCTCTCACACTCTTGCAGTATAAGAATAATTGTCACTGATAGCCTTCTTTGCCACAAAAGGAAAAGACATTTGAAATCTTCTCAAATGTTTCAGTCTTGTGAGGCTTCTGTAACAACACTTTGATACCCCCGTAAAAGTATATTGCCATGACCAACTCCTGTCTTTACATAAACTGCTTCTTATTGTTTCCGAGCTACTGATATACTTCTGTATCAGAAGTGCCACTTATTAGGACTTTGAACTTAAGATCCATATTGAAAGAGTTCTCGAAATGAGGCTCATGCACAGTGCATGATCCAAAGTAAAGTCCACGGACCGAGGCTTGATCCCACCTTATCTGAGAATTTTCCAGGCTGAACAACAACTCTGTGACGTTTCATGTTCCGCATCCCGACTGATCTTCAGCACATAAATACCAGCTGGCCCTGAACTCTCTTTTCCCCACAATAAAACATCTCTATCAGGATATTGCTCTGTGTTTCTTACTGCTCCTACTCTCCCTCTGAACGGCACTGTGGGTTAACAAAGTGGAGATGACTCTTCTTCAGTCTGGGACGCAAATGTTTGTCGGAAGCGTGTCACATCCGGGAAGTGCGTGGGTGTGTGTGTGTGGGTGTGTGTGGGTGTGTGTGTGTGTGTGTGTGTGTGTGTGTGTGTGTGTGTGCCTTCTTCCATTTGCGTGCCTGGTAGGGTGTTCCTGTCTGTATGATGCTCACAGACCAGTGTGTATACACGTGTGTTTGTGTCAGCGTCTGTGCATGGGAGCATATGTTTCTCCATGCGTGTGAGTGCATTATGAGCGAAACGGGGTCTGGCATGAAGATCAAAGTCTTCTCCATAACTCCTCAGTCAGTCAGTCGGTCGGCCAGCCGACGAATTGCCAGGAAGCTCCACTAACCACGGGGGATGTTGAGTTATTAGACTCAGATCATTTCAATTAAAACACAGTTGTTCAGTTCAGTGAGAAATTCGCAGTCTCTCTCTCTCTCTCTCTCTCTCTCTCTCTCTCTCTCTCTCTGTCCTTTTCTTACTTTGTAATCGAGAAAGATAATATGTAGTGTTATTAGAAAAACACTTGGTTGCTTTAAAAACAGCAACAGAAGTTGTAGATCATTGCAATGTTCAAGTAATAGTCACCATGAGAAATCATCTGTATTATTTTGGCTTAAGGTCGTGCTACTTCCGACTCTGCTACTAACCCTGCTTTGTGGACACAATTATCAAGTGTCGTTGACCACAAATTTATGTTATCTTGTAGTTAATCAAAAATCATGCAACCTCTAAATAACCCGCAATTGTCTTTGTTTTAAAGGTTCAATGCGTAAGATATGACCGAATTTTAATTTAAAACATTAAAACAATTAACGAACATTATAAACAGAGTATGAAGAGGTAACAGTGTTGGCGTAATGTCAAAGATGTCTATGTGTTGTGTTGCAGCGAAATCTCCTGAAATTAGCTAGTCTTAACTGACTAGTTCCGCTCCGTCCAGCCCTGTAACACCACTTGTTCCTCTAGAGGTGATAGTGAGTCAGTGTAGCTCCAGTCTGTCCTCAGACCAGAGGGAGAAGAAGTACAGCTGCCTGACTCGCTTGTAAATATTACAGCCATGTTCTGTGTCTGTTTTATAGTTCGGATTACATTCAGAGTGGCAGAAACGAGAATCCTACCTGCACCACCTCGACTCATCCTCACAGCTGCCCGGAGGATGTTTCGCAGAGTGCATAGCTGTCTGCAGCTCCGGGAAACGGCGTAGCTTCAGTTAACAGTTAGCTGGAGTTCAGCCACAGCACCGGGGAACTGCAGACTCCCTGTTGCTGCGGTTACACAGGACCAGCCGCCCGCTGTGACTACAGAGCTGAGGCTGGTTCTGGCTGAGCTCAAGTCTCTCCGGCCACTTACTGGGGCTCCGTCGGTCTGAGGCTCCGTTGGTCTGAGGCTCCGTCTGAGCGTCTGACTGAGCGTCTGACTGGGGCTGCTGATTGCCGGCTCTGCCGACCTCTCTCCTCTCCCGGCGGGCTCCTCTCCTGGCTGCGCCGCCACCGAGAAGACGAGACGAATATGCAGGTCGTTTTCTAGTTTCTGCCACTTTGGATTTAGTCCAATAAACAAACTAACATAACATTACACGGACTACAGCCCCGGTTAACATTAGTGCCCAGTAAACACAGATGGATCAGCCCTACGTACAGATTACGGTATATGATGGCAGTGGTTTTTGACCAGCTCTCAGACACTGGAGTAAAAATTACACAGTAAATATATCAACACAAGAAGAGAGAGATATATAGCTATATAATGCAATACACCATATAAAGAATAAATTAGAATACAATAAATATGCTAAAACTATAATTATAACTAAAATATAAACATTAGAGATTGTATGGACCCAGTTTAGAGGTGAAATGCTGACCCCTATTTCTTTGGAGCAGGTGGCTTTTCCTATCACATGAGTAGCGAAAATGACCTTTTTATGCGTAATTAATATACAGTGTGTTAGTGTTATCATCTAATAATAGGCAACCAGTAACCAGATGGTACAGAAGATGAACTGGAAACTGTACCAGAATCCAGTATGTACTTGACTGGTTTTGTGTCCTACAATATGAATCTAATCCAATTGAACGTATTCCGTTTCTTTCTTTTCTTTTTTTTTTTTTTTTTATCAGTTCATAGCTTCTCAATATGTCACCCCCTCCTGGGTGTCCTTTCTAATGAAGTGTGATGGTAGTGATGAAGTGTAACAGCGGCTGGTTTGGAGGTTCTGTGCCAGTGACAGGGTGGTCCCTGCCTCACACTGCTGCTGGTGCTGGCACCCTCATGCTCATCATGCACACATTGTTCGGTGGCACCTGGCCATAAGAGGGGTGATGGTGGAAAGCCTGGTAATGATCAGACTTCTCCACATTGCTGTTGGCCTTTTGTTCTGTGTATGTAAATCCTTATTTTCATTATTCCTAAAATGACAGCGCTGATCACGTGTGCATTAATTGGATAATGCACTGGTTACTTTTGGTTCACTTCATTCCTTGTTCAGTGATGCCTGGCCATATGGGATGAGGGATGCTGGTGAAATCTGGCAGCTCTACACAGAAATAGTTGCATTCATTCTGAAAAGTTCTTCTATTGCTCCTACTTATTTCCTGTTTCAAGGCTTTGTTTTTATTCATCTGTGGATGACATTATGGGTTTGAACTTAATTCATCATTCCCATTATATTG
This sequence comes from Bovichtus diacanthus, assembly GCA_943590825.1. NCBI lineage: Eukaryota > Metazoa > Chordata > Actinopteri > Perciformes > Bovichtidae > Bovichtus > Bovichtus diacanthus. The sequence goes on along the minus strand of CALSBV010000196.1, from coordinate 1,018,195 downwards.
ATGGTTTCCAGCTGTCTTGAACAGCAAATGTTCATAGTTACTAAAAACCTATTAGGGCCAATACATGCTAATGGTCCTGATGACCTCTCTTATTCTGCTGACAAGGTTTTGTTTTTATTCAGCCGGCAGCCGGTATGACACACATGTTTTCTTGTTTATGTGCACACCTCTGAGCATCATAGGATGGGCAATTGTAGGAAAGAAGGAATATGGAAATATGTTAAAATAATGAATGACTAAAGAATGTCAAATGTCTTTGTCAAATATTTTCGAATGATCGCATTGTTGCTACGCAACATAGCTAACTTGTGGAAATCCAAAGTGATAGAATATGTAAAAGCATCATGCTAGGCTATCCCCACAACATGCCTTACTAACATGATAACTTCGGAAACATGTTTAAGATAGCAATAGCATGACATTGAAATTTGCGGGAAATTACACCGCTAAGCTTCTTTCTTTCGAAGGTTCCACGGCCATTTTTAAATCCCATTCTGTCGAGATATAGACAGACTTGGATGTATTTTCTTATAATAACGTATATATCTGCGTGCATGCATTTATGCGTATATGGGAAAAACCCAATATACACTTACACATAACTCTGGACCGCATTCCAATAAGTCACATGGACCTTGACTTTGGAGTCTAGCAAGTAAAAACCCAATGGTCTGTACGTGCTAAAACTGAACTAGTGTGAAGGCCTTTTCTCAATTTATGTGCTTTTCTTTGAAGTGTGTTCTTTCAAATGGAGGTTCAACTTTGAGAAATTCATTCTTCAGGTGGTCATTCTTTTTGGTGTCCATCATGTGCGATGATGGATCTTGAGGTAAATGTAGCAGGGTTAGGGAGGTGAAACTGTCCGTGGACACACAGCCGGTTTCAGTTTCCAATTGGCACATGAATGGTTAGGATTAAGGCTAGAAACGTGGAGACCACATATGTAATGGTGGCCAAAGTGGTGGGTCCCTACTGTTCCTGTTGTTGTATTTATACCGCTTTACGGCCTCAGATTCAGGTTGGTTTGCTTTTTTGTCATTTGGAAACCAGGTACAAGTCCTCACATCACGACTGTATGAAACACAGTTTGCGCTGTCTTCACAATGTACAAGTGGCTCTCTTTTCAAGTTCATCATAATTGTATATTTACATTCATACTATTGTCATTGAGAATATATTATTATGATTGAGAGTGAGCAGGCTCTGTTGTAACAGCCACAATACGGTTTGAAATTAATATTTAGGGAGAGAAGGTTGCTTCTTTCAGCTTTCAGTAGGCTAAAATGTCTCCTGCTGGACTAGTAAAGTTACATTTATTCCAAGGTTGGCAAAGACAGTTCCAACACTACGTTTTCATTGAAGAAGTGTGCTGCCCCACGACATGAATAAACAATACTATATCTTCATCATTGGCAAGTGTGGCAGTGGCATAAAATGCATAAAGCAAGACGTTTGTCATCATTCACCGAGCAACTTCCCTTGATAGAAAAAATGTCTAATGATGCAATAAAAGATGTCTTACCCCCAAAAGTGTTGACCCAGGGAGCCTGTCAGTCCATTTGGAGGGACTCAGGGATTCATTGGGGCCGGGGGCGGGGGGGTGCGATAATATCCAGCAGTGAGACTAATCTGTACACATATGTTCCAGCACTTCAGAAAGCCAGATGTTGGAAGGGGGGAATTGTGTGCATTGTGATGCCCCCACAAAGCCCAACAACATATGTGCACACATTTGGTCAGACACAAAAACCGGTTAAATGCTAAGAAGACATACAGTATGGAGTTGAATTTATTTACAACAATCAGCATACATAATGGTACAGGTCTGTTCTGATATTGGGACATTACGTCTTTTGGGGATTTGATATAGGCAGGTGAAAAAGTGGTAAAAGGTTTTAGTAACATTTTTATTACATGTACGATATATTCCTTGAATCCCAAAATGTTTTTCACAGCAATAATATCTCTTATTTCCTCAATATCAATCATTTCCCATATTGTTTGCTCAAGCGGGCAGTGCTGTGCATCATATTCCTTTAGCATTTCAGAATTTTTTTTACCTAATATTCATTGATTTCTAATGTATCGCATTATGACTGGTTGGCCCCCGGGTAAGAAATATAGCACCTTTCTCCTGAACTGTTGGTGTTGGACTCCACAGCAGAAATCAAGTCATTAACTATCCAACAGCAGTGGGAATATTTAAACAATAATAGAAATCCCATTATGAATAAATAACTGACATATTTTATTTTCGTGCTAGGGGATTGTTAAGAAAAGAAAGTGGCTGTGTTTATGTGTCCTCTCTTCTAACATGTCAGATTGGCCAAATGTGGATTATTTGTATACCGAGGCTCATCTTCCAAAGATGGATGTTGCACATTTCTTTCGTTCATGCCTATATTGCATTCAAAACATTTTTGGGGGTTTGCACTGGGGTTAAAAACTGGTAAAACTCAGATATTTTGAAACTCTCACTTTTGATATGGTCACTCCCCAGAGATCCTCAGAGTGAGTTTATTTACAATAAGCAACTGAGAGCAGAGGGAAAAAAGAAAGAAGTTAAAAGAAACGCTTCCAAGACCCTGTAACTTCTTGTAAATACCATAATTGCCCTGAGTTGTATCATCATGTTGAGTGCCCCGTGTGTGCCAAGTGAAGTTCCAGTTACATCAAGAGATGTGTGTGTTTTGGTTGGCAACAAAGCTCTACCCTCTATACACAGGCAGTCACACCAGGGCCAATTGGTAACAGTTGTGGTCAGACCCCCTTGCACTACAACAAGGGATAGAAGAGGAGGGTCGAGTAGAAATAACTGTCTGTCTTTACTTTCCTCGTTCTCCATATCCTCAGGAGAAATCATCTCCTGAATAAGCACAACAGAATTAGCCTCACTGAGTCAGATTGCATTTAAATCGGTGAGCGAAAACAAGCGTTTTCTCTGTGAGCTGTGCCCTCTCTGGGAACAAGGCCTACAATAACACACAGAGTTAATACAGCACATCCTGGAGCCACGCTGGGGTGTCACTGTTTATGGCAGTGCCTCCACCACATGCACACACACAAACCAAAACCACCGCTGCTTAGCCTCTGAGAAGATGAGTCAGCAATTTCCCGAGGCTTGGTGCGGATATAGATCTGGGATGCAGGAATTTGATCATTAAAATAGAGCGCGTCGTCCAAACTTCTCACTATGCTCCTGCGTGTGAGTGTCATATTTGCTCTCTGACTTGAATTAGGCTTTGTAATATCATTTGATGCTTGGCTTTGAAAATTATGTTTAGACCTCATGGTAGAGTTGCATTTACCCAATGTGGTATCCAATGACCATCTGTGAAGGAATCCGGTGAGGATCCTTAAGTGTGTTCATTGCATACTCTCAGGCATTGCAGTTCTCTGGCTTTGGGTTCTGGCAGAATCACATCCTAAAAGATGAGAACAGAGGATGCTACATTTCCGAATCTCTGTACCTCAACCTATAATGCACACACAAGCACTGTATTTCTCTCTCTGATTTGTCCTTTTCTCCATATCTCTGATTCTTTGTAAGTCTCCCATTCTCTGCAACTGTCTGACAGGCCTGACAATGTTTTCCTCTTTATCACGTTATTTTTTTCCTTGCCCCCCACTTGCCTTTTTTAGGTCTGGATAATGTATCACAGCTCCGCAGTTCTTTAATGACCTTGGATCTGGCTTGTTTTTGTATGCTGAAGTTGAATAAAACAGTCCACTAATTGCTGAGTGAGATAGTTTATCATGATTCGCCGTGGCACTTTGCTGGAATATTGGGGCTGGAAGTGAGTCACTGTCCCATGTGAGGGAAGTGTTGTATCTTGGGGTCTTGTTCACAAGAAAGGGTCAGATGGAGCAGGACATCAACAGGTGGATTGGCACCATGTCGGCAGCAATGCAAACATTATACTGGATTGTCATAGTGAAGAAGGTAAAGAACTCTTAGATTTATCTACGTCCAACCCTCAGGGTTGGTGATGAGCTTTGGGTAATGACCAAAAGAATGCTATTGGGAATACAAGTGTCCAAGAGGAATTTCACCCTTCGAGATGGTGTGAGGAGCTCAGACATCTAAAATGCACTCTGAGTAGAGCCGCTGGTCCTTTGCATTAAAGGAGCAGTTGAGGTGGTTCAGGCCTCTAATGTCGATGCCTCATTGAGGTTGCCTTGTGGAGGTATCCCAGACACATCCAACTGGGAGGGAACCACAGGGCTGACCCAGAGCATACTGTCATCTGGCCTGGGTATGCCCTGGGATACCCCATGAAAAACTGGAGAAGTTGCTTGAGTGAAGGAGATGTGGGCTTCCTTGCTTAGCCTGATGCCACCATGAACTTGACCCAGATAAGTGGCAAAAAATGGATGTATGGTCATTTCCAGCATGAAAAGGCTTTTGAACCAATTTCCACCATTATCCTGTTAGTATTTCTTTACCTGGGAGCCAGGAAAGCAGAATATGCTACACTTAGGCTAAGAAGATCTGAGGGCCATCTATTGGCTTGCAGAATCAACAGTTCACCAATTTTACGATGGGGCCAAGTTCCCAAAGGCATTATAAGCAATAGTATTAGTTATAAATTCAGAGCCAGTAGAAGCTATATATATCTGGCTTGCTTCTACTGAGTCTCTTTGGTATTTTTTTCTTTGTTTTATTCTGGGCAAGTTGTAACTGAGTTACAACTTCTTGAAAAGTTTACAGTGCATTGCAAGAGCGGAACTAAGGGGAGACAGCAGCTGGAGGGGTTATTGCGTCTGTGTGACACCTTCAGTCCAGCTATGAGGCTGATGGGTGGGTATGCTGTAAACACCCAGAAATGAAGTGGTGATGCTACATCTGCCTTTGTACACCCTGGACTAGTGGTATACTTAAACTGTAAGAGACTGGGCCCTTAAGTATTTATGTTCGTGCCTTGGCCACATAATCATTTAGCCCAGACCAGCAGCAGCCAATCCTGAGGATAGTAGGTGTCTGTACACGGTTCCAGATGACGGTGACAGCAGGGATAGAAACAGACCTGTTAACTAGTTAGCCCCCAGAGAGCAGGATGGCCACAGCGAAAGGTTGTTTATATAAAAGTTGCAAAGTATTGGAACAGAGATGAAATGGCGTTGAGATTGCGCAGAGAGTCAGCAGCATGAGGGAGTGGGTGACGTCATATGAGAGCAACATCTGTCTCCTATTGGTGCGTGTGCTCCAGGGCCCTCGTGCCTCTACACAGAAGGGCCAGATTTTACGTACATTGTTTTTGTGTGAATGAAAGGCACTGTTGGTAGCAGAGAAACAGAATAGAGAGCTGGCATTGCTGTCGCTTCCAGCCGAAGTATTTAGAATTTACCACAGGCTCGCATGCTGTGGCAGCATCTGCTACTTTTAATATTTTACAAAAAAGTGTTGTACGACGCTGATTAAATGCAATTGATGTCTTTTTAACTGCAAATTGCTACATATTCTCCCATATGTATCTATATGTTTACAATGTTATCTACCTGGTTACTTTACATTGTACATTACTGTGCGTTTTTTTAATTTATTCAACATTATACGTTACATTATAACTGACATCACATCATTCAAAATAATTCGTCTTCCATTTTCGGCTTGAACTTCTTGTCATATGGTCATATGGAATCGGTTTTACGGTCAAACAGTCTACCATATGTGGAATCTATATTCTAAGCATCATATTATGCAACAGAACCTGCAGAGGGCTGAGCCCAGCTCTCTGAAGATGTTGCTGAAGGTCTCACTGATTTCAAAAGGGAGAAAGTATCTTCTGGAACCTACATGAAAAGAGATACCAGTAATATTTATGGTCAAAGTTGTCAGTTAATAATATTTGTGACGGGTCCTATCTGTGGTTTGACTGAACATGGATTGCCTAGTATTGTCTCTAGAGCGTCAAAATTGTTATCAGTCATTTATATTGATAGCTCTTGTCTCCCAAATATTTGTTCTTTTTTTCATACTGACTATTCACAAAACCACCTGATTTTCAGATTTTTTAGTTTTTGTTTATTGTGAAAAGAGCACAACAGAGACTGTGGTAACGACTCCCTGGGTAACGAGAGCTTGCTAACCATCTATTGTTGTACATGCAATAGATATAATTATGAAAGGGCAAAGTCAAGCTCTTCCACAGTAAAAAAAACAAAAACAAAACAAAACAAAAAAAAAACATCTTATTAGGATTCTGATACATATTCAGTTGCTGGCCACAGTGCGGACAGACCAAGCTCTGAGGAGCTTTTCATTTTATTTGAATGTTTTTGTGTTTAGATCCTGGACACATCTTCGTCTTCAAATGATGGAGCACTTAAGTAGTATTTCTTTGTGTTTTAAATTATTTTATTTTTTTTCAATTTGATAACATCACTTTATGGGGTTTGTTAATGACATGATGTATTTACGCGTCTAATAAACAATTCACATTCCTATCATTTCCAAATAATCTGAGGTACCTTACTTATAAATAAAGATTTAGAGCGAGGGCTCACATTGTCCATTGTGCTTTGGAGGCCAAATAAGTGTAAATTAATGCATCTTAAAGCAACTGGCACCAGAAAAAAAATGTCTGTGTGTTTGTGCACGTGCCATGCTCTCCCACACTGTGGCTTTGGCGGTTTATCCAGTGTAATAACATTTTAAACAAACAATCCTTGCCTGAAACAGGGCCTTCTTTGTGGTCTGGCAGATCCAAGCCAGGGCCAGTAGCTGTCATACATGGAAGTAAAAGTTACAATGGGAAATTGAGAATTATGTTGTTAGAAATCTTGACTTGATAACAGGGTGAATTAAAGGACCATGCGCGTGAAAAGCCAGTACCTCGTTGGGTTACCATTCTGAAAAATTCAGCGTTTCATTGCAGCTGTAGTTAAACGTCATGTCCTTGCACCGCTGCATCTCGGCACTGTTTTAAAATTCATCAATGAATTGAGATGTTGTTGCAGGGCCAGAGTTGAATTAAGAAACTTGGCAGCGGCAAACCAAAAACATCCTTTATGAGTAGTTGGAGTGGCACGCGGCACAAATGGTTCAGCGTCTACACCCCATGCACTGCCAGTAAAGGAAGAGTTTCTTCCTTCTAAATTGTTGCCTGATGCGTAGATGATGATGTGGGAGTCTCCAGGGACACTGTACATACGCCGTTCTCACGTCTCCCATCTCTTTGTCCTTGCCCCTTTCACCCTCTGGCCCTTCCAAACTGACACGCTTTACTTTCCTTCCTGAAATTATTGGCGCAACTTAATTATCTGATGTCTGCCAAAACACAGACGGTCTTGTCAAGCTGTGATGGCTCCTCGTTGAGGAAACGCGTTCTCTCGGCAATCCAATTTAAAGGCAGCTAGAGCTTAAGACAAGTGTGCTCACCAAGACAACTGCTGCAGATGACCCTCAGCACTCCCCTGTGGGAGTTATGGCATGTATTGATACTAAAAAAAAACATGTTAGATCATAATGACTGTACTATTTTACCATATAGCAGCAGCAGCAGCAGCGATAAAAGGTTGTTCCCTTCCTGGATGGGACAGTCTGTTAAACTTGGCACTGAACTGTGATTTGTGGATGAGTGTAGCTTCCCATTCCTGTAAAAGGTCAGTTCATCAGAGGCGGATACAAGTCTGTGAAGAGCTTCCCTTTCTTTGACTCGACCTTGGTTTCTGTTTTACTGGTTTCTTTTATTGTTCAGCCACTTCTTTCTTTTTTTTTTTTTTTTTTTCCTTTCTTTTTTTTTTTGGGTCTTTTTCAATTTAGAAGGCTACTGGAGAGGATATATCATCACTGTTGGGGTAGACATAAAAAGCGGGCCACAAATCTAGTGATAAATCTCCTGATTTATACCAAAAATAATGAGCCATGTTGTTTTGAATGCGTTTGCTCAAATATTTCTTAATGTATTTATACATGGTGTCGTGTCAATGTGGAAATAGAGACTGATACATTTCGCACACAGGATGAGAAGATATAACTCTGCAGATTTGATGAAGCAATAGTTAAATTAGTTTATATTTGTTTTAGCCACTCAGACATGGGTCCCATTTGCCATTTTTGACTGGGTTCCACAACTCCAAGTTAATATTATCTCTCACCAATATCACATTTTAATGTCTAACCTTAGCAAATCAAGAATTTGGAAATTTTTCAGCAGTTAGCTGTTTTTTGTTGTTGGGCCAGACCCTCTGGAGATGCCATGTCAACATGTGGCTGGTTCTAACAAAATCACACAGGCTTCCATCTGGACGACCTTCAAATCGGGAACTCCTACTGAAGGACCCATAGCCACACAGCCAAACACACACTCTCTTTCTTTGGACGCCCAGGCATAGTCTCTGAAGCCTGGGTTTACGTCTTTAAAACTCCTGAACAATAAGGACCTGATTAAATCCAGAATGGATTCAGGAAGTAGTGAAACCATTTAAAAGCGCGAAGAGTTCTTTCACACAACCCACTCCCTCCATCGCCACCATCACGTGTGTGCGTTGGCTCTGCCGTTTGAAGTTGTTGACTTCTCAGATGTCAATTTTCGATTTCTCAAAAAAAAAATGTATTACACTAAACGTATTGTTATACTAACGTCATAAAACAAAAGAAAAAAAAAAAAACACTATGAAAGCTTAACAATGGCAGATAGCATAAAAATACAAAGCTAAATTGAACGTCGTTGACCCCCCCCCCCCCCCCCCCCCTTTCTTTGCCTCTCAGAAATCATTGACGACCTCTCGCATCTTGTGGACAAGACGGACGACAGGATTCGTAACGAGACACGAAGGGTGAAGCTTGTGGAGACGAAGTCAGCCTCCTGTGGTGAGCCTTCCTTGTTTTTTCCTTTACTGTGGAGCATCTTGGTCTAGTGTCGGGGACCAAAGCAGGCCGGATATCTGATCTGTGTCCTTGAAAACATATCACAATTAATCTATTTATTTATTTGAATGATTAGCGTCAGGCATTTTTTTCTTCTTTCTTTTTTTTTTCATTCCTGCCGTTCACAGAGCAGATGTCTAACAGACTATAGCTTTTATAGAGGAAGTGACTCAGTGACACATAAAGAGGACTAAAGAATAGCACTTCCCTTTGACAGTATGTAATATGACATACAGGCCCCATAATGTTGGCTACAGCACATTTTAAGCAATGCAAAGTTCTCATCTTTGGCATTCAGTAATTGAACAGTTTTGTAACTATCGCTGCCTTGGCCTTCTTCTCTGGAAAGAATGGTGCTTAATGAGGCAGAACATATGATGCTGATGGGGACAAGCCCTCTTGGCACAGAGGATGTGGGTGGTGAATGGTGGGTGGACTGGCTCTGTCTGTCACGCCTGCTAACATAGTGTCCTGGGGTTTAAAAAGAGTCTCTCGTATACTAGAATCCTTAAATCTGTACTGAGTTGGGCTGTAAATGAAAACGGCGGCTGCAGGAGGTGTTTTAGCCATGTTTGGCAGTTGTCCGGAGTGTTTTTTTTACACTTAAAGTCTATTTTCCTCCGCTTTAAGTGCGTAATTACCGCTGTTGTGTGTTGGTGTCTGAGAGCTGCCAAAATGCACCCTGCAACTCAATACTTTGCCTGAACGCATCCTATCTGGAGCTGCTAACGTGCTGCTAAAGCTATGCCTCCAGTGTAGACATGGGGTGAGTCATCGGCCTCTGTTGTCTCAACTCCACATGTTGGTGAGTTGAGTTGTTCACTGGGAGGCCTTGTGGATGCACAGCCCTCCTTCGCCATTACTGCAGATCTGCTTCAGTTTGTTAAACTTTTGTTCTGCCATTTACGAAAAAGACTCTTCATTTTTTTTTTTGCATTAGGTAATATGCATACTTTTCAGAGGACAACGGCTGCCGTGAGAGGTGTGTGTTAGCTGTCTAAAGCCGATCTGAGGAATGTGAGAGCTTCAACCAGGCTCAGTTTGCCCAGTGAAACGCCAGACACCATTGCTCTGGAAAAGGCTGCATTGTTGTACTAGGAGACCTGGCTAACAGGCGGTCACAGACAGAAGCAGAGCAGGCAGCAGGAAGGTCAGCCCCCAGAATGCCTCATTCTGTTGGTCGTGTCCCCATGGTGCCCGAGTGCGAGTTTGTTTGAAGATCCCAGAGCTCATATTGTGTTAGAATCAGGACGCTTTCTTTCCGTCTTTCTTTTTGTTTAACTTGTCCTTTTGCCACCCTAACTCCCTCCTCCCTCTCCTCAGTTCCAGGCTGAAGAATATTCGTGTGCGTGCGTGCGTGCGTGCGTATTTGCCTGTGTGCATCTGCATGTCCATGTGCCAAATAAGCACAAAATACACGTAGATACAAGTGTCGACGCAACTGTATTTGCAAAGGATGTTCTTGTGCATGCATGTATGTGTGCGTGTGTGTGTCTGTGCGTGTGCGTGTGTGTGTGTCTCCGTCTCTGGCCTTCTCTGTGAATGGAAAATTCCCCCATGGTCTTCTTCACTCTCACCTCAATGCGCTCTTTCTTTTTTTCCATTCCTCTCTGTCATCCCCCTGTTCGTCTCCTCAGTTGTTTGACACTCGTCTTTGTGTCAAGCAGAGAAAGAATTGAAAATACTACATGCCACAAATTGTTTGGAGGGCTTTCCCTCTTTCTCCATGGCAGCGTGTTTATAATTCCTTAGCTTTAAGGCTTTATTTATTTTTGAAACCACCTCTCCTCCAAAGCCGGCGTTTGGTGTTATGTCTCAGCCGAGTCCTTGTAAAGCTAGAAACGTCTGGCTTTGACAGGCGAGAGCATACTTAACATAACTATTGGTAGCTGCCTTGTTGTAAAAGAGGCATCTCAGTTTTTACGGACTAAAGTTGCGCTAAAAGCTGTAAACATTTCCAGAAATTTGAAAAATATTTTTCACTGTGGGATTATCAATCTAAATCATCAGACATTTGCATTCAGTTAGTGGCAAAAAAAATTTGCGTGCATGCACTGAAGCTGAGCTATGAGACGGGTCATCTCACCAAAAGGGAAAGACCCACATATTGCTCGACCATGGTTCCTGTGGCATACTGTGCCTGACTGGTGCCCGTAGTGTTGCGAAACATCCGTTGTGTTGAAACCTACTGAATTCTTCGGGCTTGTGGAGACATCTATCTCCTAAATAAACACGATATTTAGACTTTATTTAACTGCATTAAAGCAGTTCCCAAGTTGAATTACCTCTTCTTTTTTTTTTTTAATGCTCTGCAAAATATCAAAAGGGCTTTACAAAAAGAGACCAATGGGGGAAAAAAAGACAAAACATAGACATAAATAAAATAGAAAATATGCATTTTTAGGAAAACAATGCTTTTGAAAACTTTTAAATTTTTTGCCTTTGAGATTTCAAAAAAGGCTGCTCCAAAGCTGAGGAAGCACAAGTACATTATTTAATTCAACACTCAATTAAACAAACACTTTGGAGAAGTTTGTTTTATTTCGTTGAACTAAAAAAAAGAAGGGATTATGTAAGAAAAAAAACACACAATTATATTCCTTTTAAATGAGGAAAAAAAAAAAGATCAAAAATATGTTGTATTAGCACCGAAACTCAGATATTGATTGTCAGTGGTAGCAAAAGATTTGCAAACACTGCCCATCCCTGAATACCTCTTTTATTTCATTTAAATTTTTTTCCTGCTGGTCCAACGCTGTCACTTAAAAAAGCTAAGCCTGATTCACAGAGTCATTACCACTTGTTTTTAGATGATGTTGGTGGGAATTGAGGAGTGGAGGCTTTGAGTTTGGTTGGATTAGTGTGGCAGATTAGTCTACGGGACCAAAGGGTCTCTTGGAGAGTAGTGTGAGTTCCCCAGAGCTTAGACATCACCATCAGGCAACATCGGTGCGTGAGCAGCCCTTCTCAACAGCTAATCCTCAGTTTGTTGAGGGCCACTTCTGCAACCCCGTGAATCCTGCAGGTGGCTCGCATCTCAAGTAGGTTTGGACTGTTTGGACTAGAGGGGATGTCTAAAGAGACTGTGGGTGAGGGGCAGCATTTGACAGTGTTGGAAGAAGAACATTTAGGGCGAGTAACTGCACAGTCTATAGGTTTGAGTCGCGAGTTGTCAAGGAAACTCTCATTTTGCTCTTTAGGGAAGTCTAACTTTTAAAACTCTGTCTACTTTAATCAGTTAGATCTTTCTTTCCACCCCGTCTTCCTCTCATGCCCTGACATGTATACTTTTGGAAGCCAGAAATGGCAATTGAATATGTTTCACATGGTTGATGAAAGGATTGCTTAAAGTAATACAGCCTGCTAATGATGTTTCCACATCTGAGATTCTTCTTAGTAAGTGGCAAGTAAAATTAAACTTGACTCGAGAAATCTATAAATATTTGAAACCCTTTTTTCACATCTTGTTTTTTGCTAGCGTTTGGGTGATGACAATTTAGTCCTAGTAAACAGTGGCACATATGGTTTCATCTGTTGAAGTTGAATGTCTGACTTTTTAATCTAATTTATATAACACCAACAAGGTCATTTATTGGCACTCCAGTGGCATAAATCGCATTGCAATGCAATTGTAAGATAATATTATACACATATATAAAAATATTCATAGAAGAATCTTAAGCTGTGTTAGTGGCATGCCTCTATGGATTGCAAATGCTGGTTGGTCAAACCACTTTGGTCCAGACTGAAATATCTCACCAACTATTTGATCTGTTTCCATGAAATTTGATATGGACATTCATTTCCCCTTAAGGATGAAGAGTAATGACATTGGAGATCTCCTGACTTTTCATCTAGCGCCATCACAAGGTCAAAAATTTGTCCAATACTTTGGTTTATGGCTCAATACTTTCAAAACTAAATACATTCCCATCAGCTTTACCTGTACTTTGTGTTTCGGTGCTGATTAGTTAGCATGTTAACGCGACAAACTAAGATAGTAAACATGGTACAAACGTTACTGTTGCAGACCTGCGTCATGTCTGCGTGTTGGCGTTGTCATCGTAAGCATGTCAGAATGTTGGCGTTAGCATTTAGCTCAAGGCTTCACTGTTGCAGAGCTGCTAGCATGGCTAGACTCTTAGTCTCGTTGGGTTCGGACTAATTCTCACACTGTGTCTGTTTTTGTTTTAGAAATAATTAATAAATCCATTTGTTTTAGATGTCTATCCAATGCTCGGTGCCAAAAACCATTAAAAGTGTTTGTCCTCTTCTTTTGGGCTGGGAGAAAAATGATGAGCATCCCACTGACCTTGTTAACATAAAATGATTCCCTTTTCTTTAAAGGTCATCCTCGCCTTTTGTGGTCCGAAAAGATCTTTGAACCATAAGCAGGGGGCACTGAGGGAGTAGCGAGGGAGGTTCGGGGGTTGTCTCAGTCTGTCCAGCGCTCTCACCAATTATTCCTTTTCTCTGTGATTTGTCTTACTGATGTGTCTGAAAATCGCTAAGATGGGATGAACCCAGACTCTGGCCTCCAAAACTCTTGGGTGGTCAGTCTATCAGCAGACACCAACTATCTCCCTCAGCATCAGTGTCACACCAGAGCCCTAATCTATTTGGCAAGCAAACGCCGTTATTGTCATTAGTCTCTGGAGGCCTCCTGGGGGTCAGGAGTAGCTTGTTTAGTTACTGGGGCAGACGGGGTTGGTGCAAGGGGAACATGAGGGTGAGGGTCAGTGGGGGTGTCTAATGTGGCTTCATGACTGACTGGTATATGACATTAGAGGCTGTGAGAGCCTTGCTACACACTAACGTATGCATATGTTAACTTGTGAGACCTACATTTACTCAAGTACTGTACTTGAGTACAATTTTAAGGTACTTGAAATGTACTTGAGTATTTCCATTTTATGCTATTTTATACTTCTACTCCATGACATTTTAGAGACAAATATTGTACTTGTTATTGCACTACATTTATCTGATCAAATGTGTTACCTTTCCTATTCACATTATTAAATCAAAAATAATAATCAACTAATAAATTATGATCTATTATTATAGATAAAAGTACCCGGTAAGTAATTAACATAAGCGCCTCTTTTACCAGCTGTAATGCAATGTAAACACATTAAGGCATCAATAATTATAATACGATATTATATTATTCTGAAATGGGTCGTTCTGCATCATGAGTACTTTTACTTTACTTACTTTAAGCAAATTTTGATGCTAATACTTCTTTTTCTTTTACTTAAGTGAGATTTTGAATGCAGGACTTTGACTTTTAACTGGATATTTCTACACTGAAACAAGGATCAGAGTACTTCTTCCAGCACTGCGTATGTTATACAGCTCAGCCTTTATTGCTATCGTTGCCATGGTGTTGTCAAAGGGAGTTTCTGACAGATGTTGGACCAGGCTGAATGAAATTCTGATGTCTGAATCTAACGTGGACTGGGTGTTGCGTCGATATCATTTACACCTAACAAAGATAATTGCTGGAAGTGCGCGTGTGTGCGCGTGTGTTTGCTTGCTTTAAGCACGGGGCTTTTAAAAAGCCATCACAAAAACTATTTGAGCGCGTGTTTCTACTTGGACATTTATTTTATGCTCACATGTGTAAGTTATCAGGAGGAGAGGTCCTGTCTAGACCAGTGATAACTTCTAACATGCATGTCCCGTGGACCTTTTATATGAACACCTTTACGTCAAATAGAATAGAAACACACTGGGCTCAAAGAATGAACTATATGCAGAGAAAGAGACCATCGGCCATAAATACCTAAATGAAACAAAATAATGGCACAATGAGTCAAAGACATCTGGACCCCTTACAGCCATACCCCGTATCCTGGCAAAGAAACTAGCATCAGCCTTACATTTCATCAGAACACCACACCACCACTACCACCGCAAGCAATTAGTTCAGCATGGCTTATATCTCGCCCCGTCTCTCTCCCTGTGGGAAAGACAACCAATTAGGCCGTGCAGGGGAACGCGGGAAGAGTGAGCCAAAGAATGAGAGAAATGTAAACCCACAGTGAAAGGCTGGGGGAAATACCGGCCGCATGCTAAATAACAATGGACAACTTGAGTCAGTGAGGGGACTGTCAGACCAGCCAGAGATGCAGTTGTTTGAAATCTTCACTCCTGGAGAAAGTTCTCTGTATCCTACATATGTGTGGTATTGGTCACAGAATATATACTCCACTGAGGGATAGGCCGCTACATCATAAAGGCAATAAAGTGTTTGATGCGCATGATATAAGCCACCCAACATCACATCTCTAAAAGACTTTGTACCAGCTGAGCTGTATAAATATATATATATAATATAATATATATAAATCCTGACCTGATTGTCAGATTTGAATATATTTGAACAAATGCTCTTTAACCTCCTAATAGTTTTATTACTATGACAGATGTACCAAATATTTTCCAGGGTTGGGTTTCCATCGCCACTTCTGTTTTGGATTCAGCTATAGCCCGACCTGGGTTCTGTAGGCCGATACAGATGTTGATATTTGAGAGTTGAAAAAAAAATCTTGTTACAATATATTATCTGATATTAATTTCCTTAAAGAAAAACATTTTTTTAAAAGGATCCCTTACATTCGTTTATTGTTATAAGTTATGGACCGACACCGCACTTTAAAGTTAAACTATGTCAGTGCTCTCTTGTAGAGACACTTATTTTAGGTCGTCGGCAGTTCTGTACTACAATTGCTTGTTACTGTGTGTGACAAACTAATACTAAAATATCAGCCATTTATCTGTCGGACTGTAGCTTCACTTCCAAGTTGGTAACATTCATTCAAATGTCATTGTTAAGTTCCCAAAAAACTGTCTTTTTTAGGAAGAATGTAGTGGATTTAACAACAGAGAGGTTTTTTTTTCCTTGGGTGGTGACTATAATAAAAAAGTGTAATATTTTTTGGGTCCTGGGGGTAAAGCACTTTGATGAAGTGTGAGTGAGCTTTTGCACATTTTTCTCTGCTTCCATGGTATCAGTGAAAAACAATGATTATCCTCTCAAAGCAGAATCAGAAACATATGCCTATCACAGTGTGCAATCTGCAGCAATAAAGCTTTTGTGGCTGTAGAACGCATGTAAATTGCATTAAGTCATCAGGAGAAGAATGAAGGTGATATGCGGCGAGGGCATAAGCACTTGGGACTTGCGTTAGATCAAGGATTTTGAAAATTAGTGGTGAGGTATGTAGGCTTCTTACCTCTTCCAAGTATATTCCCTGGAGTCTGCTGCATTCCCCACCTTCTGAGTCTCTCTCAGATCAGGTTTGGAGTTCCTCAGCTGCTTGACATTTGAATTCTCAACATTAAAGTTAGAGGGAATTTGTTGAACCGAAAAGAGTTTTTATCACAAAGGAGTAGGCTATAGTAAAGTATATATAAAAACGAAAAAATGTTTGGATTAAACAGTGACCTCATTTAAATAGTTAGACACTTAGTAGCAATAATATTCTTCAGCTCTCAAATGTATAGTTTTTCTGTTTTTTGTTTGTTTTTGTAAATGCTTAGTTACCTTCCTAAAACAGCTGGGCACTGTAGTTGTTAGCAATTGCCACTCAAACAGGAGGTAGTGTATTTGTTTGGGATTGTTTTTCAGCTGCGGATTAATACACATGTGGTGGTGTAGTAGTGAGTATTTACGGAGACGTTAGTGGGATCAACTCAGAATAAACATAGTTCTGACAACAACAGAGCTCTATGGAACAGTGGAGTGAACTGCATCAGACTTTGGATACACATACTTTGCTAATAGGATCAATTCTTTGTTGGTTTTATTCTTTTGTTGACCAAAAAATAAATAAATAAATTGGAATAACTGGTTTGGCCTTTGCCATCTGATTTCCTATTTTTCTTCTCATTTTCCCTCCCTCAGGGATGCTGGTGGTGATCGTCCTGCTTCTTATAGCCATCGTAGTGATCGCCGTGTGGCCTGTGTAGCTGACGAGGACAGCAGTGAACACGGACCTGTGCCGAACGGACACTAAAGTGACAGTTCACTGCAGAATACCCGTTTGAATCCTTTGCATCTACAGTGCACACATGAACAGTCATTTAAACACCGTCTCTTGTCAGATTTGTGTTTATTTTCTTCCTCTTCTGGTAGCTGCCCAACCAGGCTGAGGTTGGTCGGCTGGGTGAACGGCATTAGTAACTCTGCAGAAGACTTGTTTTTTTTTTTTTCTTTTCTTTCTTTTTTTTTTTTTTACATTTTGCTTAGGTGTAAATAATTCTCTTTAACAGTCCACATGTCTGGCTCATTAAATTCTCAATGTATCAAGAGTTAAATTATTTAGAGGTTTGTAAGCCTTTCGAAAGATATTTTTGTTGCGAATGTTGACCCAACAGCCAGACCTCCCGCAGGTAGCCGGAGCTTTTCTTTCACAAGTCTGTGGTCCGCGCTGAGGCTCACACTGGGTACAGTTATTCCGCAAGCTTTGCACTATTCACACTCACTTATATTTACCCATGCATTACTGTAGCAACTGTAATGCTATCATTTGTCTTGGGATTTTATAACGTTTATAGAATAGCTCACAGCCAAAACAAACAACTTGGCTATGTATCTAACATTGCCGTTTTCCTTCCTTGTAAATCAATTCAGCTTGTGATTTCTAATAAATGACATTTCCAGTTAATAGTCCCTGGACTCCTGTCCATCTGTGTTAATGCTAAGGGATTACTCTGGAGGATTGAAGTGTTTTGTAACATGATATTTAGTTGAACACACTAGTACCACTTCCATATTTCCTTTTGCAAAATCTGCATAATATCGTCTACTGTTCTTGTAATGTTGTGAACTGGCAACCAGTTAACGGAGAAAAGCTGACTAAATGCCATGGTGTTAACTTAACTAAATAAAAAATTAATAAAAAAAGAATTATTAGAAACAAGGCAAATGGTTTTTCAATGTAACAAGAGTTTATTTCAACTAAAAATCTGAATTTAGTTCTACCATGTTGTTGTGTAGATTAGTTATTATTTCCTTTTTAAAAAAAAACAAAAAAAAAAAAAAACAAAAAAAAGAAAAAAAAAAAAAAAAAAAAAAAAAAAAAAGACAATAAAATCCACAATGTCTTGTGTCATTAAATATATTCATATATAATAACCATAATATATTAGTACGCATTGTAAAACAACATTGCAAAAAAAAAAAAAAAAAAAAGTCTTGGCAATGGTGACAACTAAACAACATTTACAATTCATAGTATGAACACAAAGCATCGCTTTGACAGGTATGTGTGTAGCGTTTCATCAGGAAGCTTGTCAAACCATCGCTCAGGAGACGGATGTAAAATTTACAGCATGAGGCTACGGAGACTGGAGAAGTGTGATTACATTGTGACAAACGGAAAAACACTGACATGCAATGTTATTTTGCAGGATTAACAATGAAAGGCAGGAACATGTAAATATACTGTATGTGTGTTCTTATCAGTAGAGCATCATAATGGACTCACATCACAATCGTTTCATTGATTGTACATTTAAAAAAAAAAAAAAAAAAAACACTCCATCAAACCCTAAATGTAAATACTGAGAAGTACTTTAGCAACAAGGGCATCTGTTCTTTTTTATTTTACAGTTGAACCCAGGTGATTTTGATTTCTCATGGTTTAAAAATCTGTCATCTAAGAGGCATTTCAGTCTATTCTGAAAATTCCCCAACAAAATTAGTCGTTTTCTGAGATAGCGGAATCAGAAATTATTACCGTTTTTAACAGAGGAAGCAGAGAGTCCATTAGATTAAAACCACGTGTCTTGCGAAGATCTCAAACCCCCTGTTTACAGTTACTTGTGCTGTGGTACAGATTAAAAGGTGCTAAAAGTGATTTTGTGAAACAACAAATACCAGCAACATGAAACATTTAGCTCAAAGTGTTTTGGGATGGACTGAAAGGAACTCCAGTTTATGACACATCAGGTACACTGTGGGCTTTTACAAACCTGAGCTGTGTTTTTAACCACGCATTCCTCAGAGAAATCCAAACCGAACTGCATACAAATAAATGAGCAATGTGGTTTGAATCAAGCAGCGTCAAGTGATTGCAATTCACCCCATTCCTCCCTGCGCAAGTGTTGAAGTGAAGAGAATTAACGTGACAGGTCAATGGGACACCGTGGTTTCTGACTGGCCGCACAGTGAATGTACAGTCATGCATTGTGTTTGCAAAAGAGTGTGTGCACTTATCTGCAATCTCATAGTACTGTAAGAATTATTCTCGATGAATACAAGCCAGTGTGAGGTGGATTTCAAAAATACATTTAGGTAATTGAGCACTTTTTTCAAGGCGCTGACGTTTGCATTTTTTTCTGCGCTAGGACTAATTCCTGCACCACATGAGGTAAGGACATTATTTTCTTTTCATTATGCCCATTCTCTTAGCTCCCTAAGCACGTCTGCTTTGATTGAGTTCAATCGAATATTCCACGTCAAAGCACACCAGGTTTAGTGGTCTGTAGCCGTCCACATTGCAGTACCTTAGTGAGAGGCAGAGGTCAATTAAAAGGATCTTTTTCTTCCTTTGTCTAGTTCATGCACATTTTTTAAAGACACATTTTTGACACATTGTACAAAGTATTTTTCATGAGCTGATGTGAAGGAATACGTTTAAAATCATACACATCTTACTCGTGACATACTCTTTGCATGTCTTTGTCAGTATCCTCTAAGAACATGCAGCACTTTCATCGGCACAACAATAATGTTGCATCCACTTTGCACAATGACCTACCTTGGGTAACTTTCGCAGCTTTAATCATTCGGTGGTGGAATTAATATTGTCACTAAAATGTAGATGTTTGTAGAATTCAAACAAAAAAACATCTGACATTTAATTTTTTAGCCACTTAAGAACCCATATTCAATATTGTGTATTTCTATTAGCGTATTACCAAAGAACTAAATTTGATTTTGTGAATATTTTTTTTTATAGTACTTTTTTTTAACAATCAATTCAACTGGCCTCTGGTACTTTTGTAAGTCAACTGTTAAACTCCTGCTCGAGTTGTGAATAATAAAAGAAAATCACAATTACTGTAATTACTGAAAGTAAAAACTGGTTTTAAATGCAGTCTGTCTTCCCAAAAAAATGTGTAATTTTAACATTAGTACCATCAACAGAAGCAGTAAGTGAATTGAACATTACACACTCAAGTGAGACGTGTTCGCAAGCAGGTTTTTACAAATACTGAACCAACGACGTGTGAAGGGGAAGAAAAATATGCTTAAGATTCATCGGGTCAAAAATGCTTAAGTCAATACTGTGTTTTATCCTTGGTTTTCTTCTATCACTCGTATGTTTCTAAATTTGTCCTGACAACTAAAAATGTAGAACTACAGATTTCTTGTTTCTTGAGTTGCAGATATACCTGAATGTGTACAACAGGGGAAAGGAATGGCAACTCATTGATAGTTTAACGTATTATGCATTTCTGTTGCTTGCAAACAATAGTATTTATGGCACAATTCTTAACAGAGGAAATGTTATTTCCTCAATCAGATCAGTGAAGACTTTTGATGAAACAAGCTCGTTTCTTAGCTAAGAATACAACAAGAGAACCATGCAGAGGCAAAATTGCAGTGGTAATTAAGTGGCTTTTTTTTCTGTCATTTTTGCACCAGCAGAAAATGTTCATAAAATTGAAACGTAAAATATAATGATTTCATACTGAGATAAAGAAAATGGACACAAATAACTTTATATGCTGGTAATAGGTGCAAATCCGGCAAATCCACAAGAGAGACAAATCTCAAAGTAAAATAAACCATAAAACCAAATCTGCAAGGTGAGCTCCTTCAACAAAAGTTCACTAGAAAAACAAATCATCCTAAATAATTCTCTTCATGCTTCTACACAAAAAAGCAGCGACATAAACAGTCTCTTGTCTGTCCGTGGTCCTCTGTCGGCCTCTCTTACACTTTTTTTATTTTTTTATTTTTTTAAATCACCCGCTCAGCTTTTCTCTTGAATTCCTCTCCCTCTCCGGCATACTCTCCGTCTTTTTCCGCCTATGGCTTCTTGCACTTGCCTTTCTTCTCACGCTGCTGGAACTTCCTGAGCCTGCGCGCCCACGTGTCCCTCCACTGGATAACCAGGCTGCCTTTGTCTGCCACCACACCACTCTGACCGGGGGAATCCTCGTCATTCCCCAGCAGCAGGTACTTCTTCCCAGGCTTGATCTTGGGACACTTGCATGCCACGTCTTTGGCGCGGACCCACAGGAACTGGTCCCCGCGGCGGATGCGGCTCTCGCCCTGCTTGTAGACGGAGATGATGTTGACTGTGAACTTCCACCACTCGCCGGCCTTGTCTGCCTTCAGGATGTGCACCTGGACGGCTGAAGAGTGAAGTTGGGGACAAAAAGAGATGACACGTTATCACTCAATGTGACACTACCTAGACTCAGTGGTGAAAGCCACTGCCTCGACAAGTCTAAGAGTCTTGCCAACATTTGCTAATTAGCACAAAAAAGTACAGATGGAGGCGATGCCAATGTCATGAGCTCTGCATTTGGCCATAAGTCAAGTATTGGACAAATTACATTTTATACCTCAAGGTGGTGCTTGACCAAAAGTCGGAAGAATCACTGAAGTTATTAAAATTCATCCTGAGGTTGACATGAACGTGTGAACACGTTTTTTATGCAACCCATTTAATTGACGAATTAACGAGAAAACTCAACCTGCTGGTGGCGCTAGAGGAAAAGTCAGGGGATCCCCTAAGTCATTCAAATTCATCCTGTGGGCACCGTGGATATCTGCACCAAATTTCATTGCAATTAATTGATTTTAAAAGATATTTCACTAAAAACAAAATAAATATCAGAGGAAAAGTCACTGGATCGCTCAAGTCAGTAGGATTCATACTATGGGGACCATGAACGTGTGTACAACATGTTATGGCAATCTATCCAGCAGTTGTTAAAGTATTTCAGTCTGGACCAAAGTGGTGTACGGGCCGACCGGCAGAACAACATTCTCCTTCTTAGAGCCTTCATGTTGTGCATTTACCTTTTCATTTCAACAGCCACTGAATATTCTGTGTCATTGGATATTTATGGAGGCAATTAACCACCAACTCTCCTGATATGTAACTATTTTTTATAATTTTTTTTATTATATGAATGAGCACTTGATCTTTGCTTCAATTCATGGCATCAGCTTCTCATTGAAGAGTAACCTCTATCATGAAGGAAGGAAAAGGGTCCTTTTTCTTCCATGCACAACGGCTCTTTTTCCAACTGTGGCCACCATTCAAACATCGGCAACACTCTGTCCTCTGCAACCACGAGCATATAGTTGGCAGCTAAAACCACACGGGGCACAGTGTGGAGAGACGCTTGCAGTGAGTGCTGACCCCCCCCCCACTGCGGCAAAGAGGGATCATGTCCCAGTCTCCAGAGCAGCTTCTGAGAGGACAGGTTGATTTGGCCTCAGTGTCCCTAAAATCCTCTTATATTTAGGATGTATTTGGTTGCATTGCATTAATGCAACAAAGAGTCTTAAGGGTCAGTTTGTTTCAAACTAAATGCTTGTCAGACGATCAAACGGCTTTGTAAGGCGAGTTGCATCCAAAACTGACAATTCAACAAGCTGGCCAACTTCACCGTGAATGCTTTTGAGAAAAGACTTTCCACAAGTGAATGCTATCCCCGCTTGTATGTTTCATCATGTCTGCCCCCTCTCTATAACTCCAGGCTTTTTAAGCAGCGCTAAAGTGTGGCCATTGTTGTCTTTAGACATGGTCCTACGACACTTTGTCTTAAAATAGTTTGTTTTAAGCATAGCCCAGGCCTTAAGTCGTGTCACTCTCGTGTCACTCTCTCAAAGCCTTTCAGTCTCACCCATTACCTTTGCAGAATATTCAACATAGCTCACTTTATTGCTTCCAAAGATTTGTTTAAAAATGCTCTGCATACACAAGTTGATAGAGATGTCAATGCTGATCTGGGTAAACATTTTCATGGATCGATTGGCCAAATGCTTGGATTTGCTAAGCTACAACACTACTGACCATTAACAAAGAGCATCGTACACAACGCTCAGGTCTTCTAATTTCAGCAGGGTCTGACCAGTTCAAGTGACAAACATCGCCTGAGGAGATCATATAATAATCGATCGCGTGAAAAATAAGGTGCGTCCAATTTAGTTGGTGAATATATGTATCGTATCACATTCTGTATCGGTAGATCCCCAATGTTTAAGGACATAAAACGGGGCCAAAACAATCGGGAGATCCCTACAAGTTGGATATTCTTCTGATATTCTAGGGGCTTTTACAGTGCACATTATGAGACACAAAACATAGCTGGCATTATTAAAATCAATAAAAAAAACGAATATTCTTTTCATTTCCGACAGTATATTGCGCACTGTAGGAATGCTTGGGGGAACATACGGCTCGGTGAGAGCATTGACACATGCTCACCCATCGTCACATTGTCATCAGGTTAGTATCAGCTGCTGATCCCACGGACAAATCAACTGGAAATATAAACGGCAAGCAATTCATTGAGAAATAATAATAAAAAAGGGATTAGATCACAGAAAAACCTCGGTAAACCTTTGTGAACTGGCACACATGTACTGTAAATCCCAATAAACTACACTCATGTGGAATAAAAACTGTTTCTATCCACAGTGGAAAAGGCTGGTCTATGGTCCAGCTATGAGCCCCGCATGCATTATGTCCATTACTACTGACAGAGCAGTATGATTTGTAATGTGATTAGGAAGCAGGGTAGGGCTATTAGAGAGGTTAGCTGGAAAGACACTCAGTGATATCACATGATGAATCAACCGGTAAGGTCCTCAGAGAGAGAGAGAGGGGGAGAGAGAGAGAGAGGGAGGGACAGACTGGGCTTCCTCTCATGGAGCCCAACCCAGCATGTATCAATATGTATTATATTGACCAGAGCTCTATTAACTTCCATTATACTTCTCCTGTACTTATGAGACGGCTTTTGAAATGAACCACTGTGTTACATGGTCACTGGTTTCACCTTCATGGCTTATGGAGCCGAACATCGAGGCAGTATTAAGAGATATATCCTGTACATGTTGGATCGCCGCCATGGGAGTCACACTTTATGAATGGTGAAGAGCTAAAGCTGGATCTAAAACTTCCCGACTTGGAAAAACCGAGAACACATGTGTTTCTATTACACTTACTGTTACTACTTTTGGTATTTTTTTTATTCTAAACCCCCCCGGGAAGCCTTCTGAATACTTGAGATGTTAGAGACACTTCTTTTAAAAGCATAATAAAAATAAAAATATTAATAAAAAATATTTTGTGAAGCACATTGGGGTTTCCCCCCTGTGTATGAAAAGTGCCATATACTGTATATAAAGTCTGCCTTGCCTTGCTTTTACAATTACAGTGTAAACGAGGGTTTCTTTGAATGATATCTTCTCCAACATGCGTGAGTCTCTTGGATTATAAAACAACCATCTAGATTTATGTTCTGGCCACCAGTTTTAATTATTTCCACAATGTTCTGCTGCATTTGAGCTGCAGATAGTTTTGTCAGTTTTCTTAAAAGCGTTAGCGTCCGCTGACCACCAGCTGTGCACATAACATCATTTTTAGCTCCGTGATAAGATGTTTATTTTATTTCTTTTACCTTGGGTATCATAGTTAACTGCTGACAGGCAATTTTTTTAAAGCAAAAAGCAAATATTTTCTAACCTATTTGTTCTTCTTTTGTACTGATGAACCAGGAACATTTCACGTCTTCTCAAGCAGTAGAAGAGCTGAAGAAGTGTGTGTCACATCATCAATGTAGAAGGTTGAAATAACTCCATCCACTCTATTGGGCTGTACTCTTTATCTTTTCCACATATTTCATCGTCCTACCTCTGCTAGTGTTTGTAGATAATTTCCCCCTAAATTGTACTACATGTGCGCTGAGGCCTCCGTGGCTGATCTGGTGTGACCCGATGGTGACCTCGGCACCACCTTGCACCTCCCGGCTGCCGCCAGGTGCTGTTCTCTCTGTTTGTGTTTAGTCAACAATCACTGTACACAGGAATGCCTGGAGTAGTTATACCCGGGATTTTTCTGACATCTCCACCCCCTCCCTACACCCCGCTCCCTCCTGTGATTCTTTATGTGTGTGTGTATGTCGACCACAGAAGCTTGTAGCGTCGTTTCCCAACGCAGCATGGAGCCTCGCTCCCCTGCTGATCTTTTCAAAACAGTCCAAAGCTATGGCTCTCTCAACTTATCCTGTAGATTTACATTGTGTTTGACTTCTCGCTCCGCTTCGCTTAACTCGTGTGTGGCAAATACTGTACAGGGATCTGGTTCCGGGCTGTTATGAATCTTGAATATGCTGTTGCAAGCTAAGGATATATGTGAGAAGAAGCTTAATGGTTCCCATGTACATCAACAGCACAAAGCCCCCTGGTGCAGGCGAGGCGAGGAGAAAGTCGATTACACAGAGGATGATGTAGCACGTAAAACTAAAGGTGGACAGGTGGATTAACTAAAATGTTTGAACAGTAACCTAATCAAAAACTGATATTTAAAATGATACAAAGGTTTGAAGGGAACTCAGTCGGTATATGCTTTAAAATGTATTTATTTTAAGTGCAGGACCAATTATGTTATTCTTCTATATATGAATACATTAAAAGTGTGTATGTATGTAATTATGTGCGGACCACAGTGAATGGACAATGAAAAGAAACCCTATCTACTGTGTTATAATTGTATTCCTCTGAATTTAATTCAGAGAATTACACATGAAAATATCCTGCATCTACACTCAAAAACATTGTTACAAAAGAGGAACTTCTATTTGTACTTTGCTTGGTATTATCTCAACCATCAGTACCAGCAGATCCCCTACATTTCACACACGCACACCCACATCCACACCCACACCCACACCCACACACACACACACACACACACACACACACACACACACACTGAATCAGCTGGGAGGCTCTCCTGGCTTCACTCTGGAGAGATGTATACGTGATGGAACTCGGTAACATGTTGAGTGATGGTTTCTCCAGCGGGACATCCTGATGTCTCTTCTTACCTCTACACCTCTCCACCCTCGAATGGATGCTGCCTGCTGTTATCATTCAGGTGTAACGTAAATATTCCACTGTTTGTTATCTACAACTGTAGATTTAAATCAAAACTTTTACCTGATATTGAATGGTATATTGAAACATTGCTTTTCGGCCAAACCAAACCGCAGAAAAGCAAACAGCCACGTAGCTGACGCGTTCA
Source organism: Bovichtus diacanthus (assembly GCA_943590825.1). Taxonomy (NCBI): domain Eukaryota; kingdom Metazoa; phylum Chordata; class Actinopteri; order Perciformes; family Bovichtidae; genus Bovichtus; species Bovichtus diacanthus. The sequence continues at coordinate 992,032 of CALSBV010000196.1, read as the reverse complement.
TGGATGAACGGATACAAATTTCAGAGGCAAGGCTCTTCTCACGACATCAGCGGAAAGGTAGGCATTGGTGGAAGAGGAGGTGTCTATAAGTTGACCCCCTAACTCCTCCAAATCCCTGCAGAACAAAGCCCAGGCCTGTCTGTCAAGCTGCTGAGGTATGCTGCAGGATGCCGCTGCTTGGTTGACCGGTTCAGCGGCCTGACTTCAATCAGGGGAGGGGACAGAGGGAGGGGAAGAGGGGAGAGGTCATACGTCTTATCCACACCTTGAATGGCGTGGCGGACGGGCGGCCACAGGAATGCAGGGAGAATCGCATCGGTTGTGGGGGAAGTGGGCTGCCTTAATGAGGATCTCTTAGAGAGCACCCACTGTCCGTCACACTGTCTTTGCTTTATCCGCTCGGGTCTTAAATGCCTGCTCGGAGACAACCCTCCCCACAAACACACACACACACACACACACACCTCTGCCTAATTCTTCATCCTGCCCTTTCTCTCCTTCTGTTTGTCTGCTTCTCTCTTCCTCCTCGAAGATCTGCTGTCTTCTGTTTGATCCTTTGTCTCTGTCCTCTGGAGTAAGCCGTCAGTAAAATGCCTCCGCTGTAAACTATAGCAGCTCCCCAGCAACACGATGGGAAATATTCTGGGCCCAGTGCATATGCACATATGCATATCCCAAACCAAAAGAATTAGCATGTGCTCAGTGCTTCTACTGCTCCCAAAGAAGTCTGACTATTCCTCCAGAATAAGAAACTTGTTTTAATATCCAGAGCCAAGGCAGTGAAAAGGGAATCTGTGTGTTTCTTCCATCACACCACATGTTTTTTCGGCATTCCTGTAGGAATGAATGTTAATGCAGGTCATTAAATGCAATGTGTTTCGTCTGTTGACTTACCGTAATCTTTCTTGCAGTACTTCTTCATGTTGATCTTCAGTTTGCCTTTAGATGCTTTGCAATAAGAGTCACAATCTGCAAAACCAAAAAGGGAGAAAATACAGTCAGGAGGCTAAAATGGGGAAAACAAACAATGGTAATGGTATTTTATTTAGTAATGGGGGGGGAAATAGTTTTATGAATTTGATAAGAATTTATTTTTGGGGTGGCTAAAAAACATTCTCACATTAAGCAATTTTCAGAGCATAAAGAAAAAAACAACACGTAGGCCTACGATGCTGTGTAAATTGCAAAACCATAGCAGCATGGCTTGTTTGTTTTTATTTAATATCCATTTAAATATGTAAAATTGTTACCAGAATTTTGTCAAATACATTTTGGTCAAAAAATAATTGACGAAATAGAACTGTTTATTACAAACTAAGAAATTTGCTAAAAAAAAAAAAAAGAATCACACATAACACTTAAAAATTCGATGTCATAATTTATCATGCATACTCAATTGCTCAGGTAATTAATTAATGATTGTTATTATTGTTATTTTCATTATTATTATTATATCAATATTATTAATAATACATATTATAATTATTTGAATGGATAACATGTACAACAAATCACCTACCACTCCCGGTAAGTACCCCTTCAATATAAAGGAACATTTTTACAGCATAAATTATAGCTTTTGTAACTTATTTTTTGATACATATAAAAACAAATTATTTTCCATGTGTAAAGATGGTGCTAAAATGTAAATAATAAATACACACTATACATAAGCTGGGAGTTTAATTAGCACTACTGTTAAAAAGCAAATCCATGATTAACTTTATGATTTCCACTTGATTTAAATGTAAGAAATGTTTTCCTCTGTGGGGCCTATATTTCTTATTTTAATACAATCATTTTAACACATTTTCCATATTTTAAACGTTACCCAGCTGCTTTAGCGTCACCTTTAGTTCTATTTCTGTCCTATCACACATTTGTAGGAATGGAGCAGAAAGGCACTTTTAGTAAAGAAAGAAGTAGAAGAAGACAAACAATGCCAGCAAAAACAAACATCTGCCGTGTGGGTCTGGTTACCAAGATGGAAAGAAAGGTTTCTTTGAAACAACTTATATACAACTTATACAACAGAATAATAACAATGACACCACCTCTGGCAATTGACGCACATCTGTCTGGTTTGGTTGTGTTGTCTAATGGGACTGCTGTTGTACCCCTGCTGGAATCATTAAGGGTGTGTGTTTTGGTTGCGGTGGAGGCACTTTATCCCACTAACCATGTCTACAACCTCCATTTGTGATGGCGAGCACCTCAGTCTGAATGGAGCTGATGGTACCAGCAGCGGTTTAGGAGTAATACAAATCACCGCTGCCATCTACCCACTCACTCACTGTCAGACTGTGGGAATGAGTCAGGCCTGAGCAGACCACCCTCCACCCACTTCAACCCCCACCTCCCTCCAAAATCTCACCTCGCTTGTCACCTCAGCCCCCGACCCCCCGAAAAAAATAACCCTGGGATCACTTCAAGGCCCCAACAAGGACCATGTCAAGCTTTTGCATTTATTGCAGTGTGGACGGGTGGGGGGGGGGGCACTGAGGGTTGGCAGCTATTTGAGGGAGTAGAAGGTGGGGGGGGGTGAAGGAGGTCAATGCCACACAAAGGGAGGTCAGGAAGGGAAAATTAGCCATCCATGAAGCGTTAGGCAGAGGACCCTTTTTTTTGGGAGGGGGGCGTCCACACTGGAGCCGTGAACAAATAAATACCTCACGCAGGCAGAGGGGTCACCCAAATTGCCTCACGGCTCACACACATACTCATATATGTATATATATGGTAGTTACCAGCTACGTAATACGTATATATATATATATATATATATATATATTGATTTTTTTATATTAATGTTAATGACATTTTCTGTGCACATAATCACGTAGAGCCTTAATTAAAGTTGTATATTCCATGTGTGGTGGACGTAAGGGGGCTAATACCATACTGTATCTCCATTAGTTGTTGTTTTTTAAATTATTGGATGTAAGCTGTTATTTTTGTGGAGGGCTGGGCCACACATGCGTTGCAGATTAGAACTAACCCTGCTCCTTGTCCAGAAGAATATACATATGCCATCGGTTTAATGAGAGATTTCCAGGAGGTGAAGGAGGCAACAGTACACTTTCCTGGCCGCAGCAATGCAGAGAGTATACATACACGTAGCTTCAGTGATTGCCCCATGCTATGCTGTCACGCTGCCAGCCACATACAGTGCGGGACAGAATAACGTGATGTGAGGCCATATCATGAAACTTGTTTTCCCTTCTTTTCTGCTCCTTTAGCGCTCTCCCGACTGGCATAAGTTGGATCCAGAGTACTGATTTGGTTCACTTCAGTTGCTGCAAGTTGTAATGAGTATAGTAAAAGAGAAAGGAGGGAGGAAGAGATGGATGGACAGCGAGTAGTAGTGGAGGAGAGTGATGGTGGATGAAGGCTTGGAGCTTTCAGGCAGCCTGAATATGAACAAACTTCATTGTTGTGAGCAGATCTTTGCTCCATGCCTTTACTCTCCTTTATACTTTGTTTGAATGAGGTTGCCTGGGGAACACCACGGCAAGAAAAAATGCAGGGAAGGAGGCGGGAGAATGGATACTGGTAGAGAGCGAAGGGGTGGAGAGCTTGACAAAAAAAGAAGAAGACAGGAGTGAAGTTTATCAGGGGGGTGGGAAGAAAAGAAGGAGGAGGAGGAGAACTGGGATTTTAAGTAAAATCCCCAAATCATCAAAAAACCCAAAGCTGGTTGCCTCACAAGCTGGAGCGGGTGGTAGTAAATAGAGAGAGTAACAAAAATAGGCAAAGTAAATGAAAGAGAGGAGTCTATATGAGCTGCACCTGATTACCATGTAAATGATGGAAGGGGGAGCTGTGGAAAGGAAGCTTTGTTTTCTTATAACCCCCCTTGATGCCATCATGATACTTCCCTTTGATAGCCTTTCGTTCCCCATTAGTGTACCCCTGAGACACAGCTCTGGGCCCCGCTGAGAGCACCCCGAGATCCCCATTTAGGGCCAGGCAGTCCCCTACCGTGAGGACAAATGTTCCCTTTGTGCGCGCGTTACAAGCAGGGGAAGTGGGAGCAGTCCTGTAGCACTGAGCTAAAATGTGCTTTGGGTGTTCTGAGTAGATGTAGTTACTACAGCGCTTTGTTTCCTGCCTTTCAGAGCACTGAGAAGTGCGTAACTGAGAGGTGGACCTTTGCCCCTTCTATCAAAGTGCTGTACAACCCTTTAAGCTAATCGTTTTCATTTGGGATGCTGCTTACTAAAGCTGCTTCTAGACAGAATACAGTACTGTCGAGCTCTATGTGTTTAAGCCAAAGCTTTACAGTGCCCATAGACGGAGGCAAAACCAAGCCTGGGTTGGGTTCAGTAGCCGGTGTTATAGTACGGTAGTATATAGTAAAACATGCCCAAAATATAAAAATGGTAGTGAAAAATGTGTGCAAGCATTTGTATAGCCACTGCAGCAACGTCAGCGTTCATTGGGGAGTAACATGTACTGTTACCTAAAAAAGCTGAAAATGTTCATGATCAAAACAACACACAACATCACAAAATGAAAATGATGAACGCAAACTAGCGTGGACCGTTGACGCCACTGTGAATGTGCCTGAAAGAATAGAGGAAAAATATACAGGGACTCTGAATCAAACCCCGCAACATCCATCTAGAGACAACAAGACGACCCAACACGTCAAACCAGAAGAAATAATGAAGAGTGTTATCATAAGATTTAAACTAAAGCAATGAACACGAAGAGGGGAAAAACACACATTTCTGGAAGGCAAATGAAGCAAACTATTATTTTACATAATTAAAGGTAACTGCACGACAGCACTCGTGTGCAAACAGTTCAACATTCAGCCCAGAAATCTGTACGCACGGCAAAGTCTAAAGCCATTGCCAGCCTGTGATTTTGTCCTTTGGTTAAGAAGAATTTGACAAACGGTCCTTAACACTCAGGTTCAATTTTTCCTACGATAATAATTTTTACATGAAGAGATTTCAGGGTCGCGTTGAGAACGACTCAGGGAAGTGTGTGACCACAGATACAGTTTGGCACAGTGTGAAAGAAAACACACTGAGGAATCCTAAACTTTGGAGTACAAATATCACACAACACATCTCAACTACAGCTGATTTGCCAACTACGAAAAGGTGTTGAAGGTCCATGTTTTAAAAAATGACCACCGCCACTTCATAAGTGATGAGGACTAGTATGTATTTTCTTGTTGCTGTTAAGCAGTTATCCCACAGATGACATCGAATGTACCCAGGCAAGTGAAATCTGATCTCTGGTGAGTCAAAGCCGGGGGTGATCAGCCGATCTCTACCAACTAGATCTTGACACACTCTGGATACATCTAGATACAAGATACTCAGTGTGAACGAGGCCAGATGTACCAGAGCAGCGAGACAAGGAGGTGTAAATGTGTAAATGACGGCCCAGGAGGAGGGCTTTCTCCCTAAACCAGACTGATTGAGAAACAAATTGCGGCAAATAAAGCATGTAATTAGATTATGGAGCCCAGTGTGCTGCCCTGCTCTGTTCTCTCTGCTCACACAAGAGCCGTGAGTTTGGATCCTGGCCAGCAAAGATGGAAAGAGAAAGGAGGAAAGAAAGAGAAGGAATCCCCCACTTCTTTTCTCATTGTATTGTCGGAGAGTAAAATATGGTTTGTTTTCGGCAGACAACAGCCAGCAAAGAGGCTGTTAGAGGTCTTGACCTGATTTGAGATTTTCGGGTGGCGTGGGATCAGTTCTGATGAGTTGATTCGTCCTCTGTTACTGGAACTAATGAGGTTCAGATTCAGAGTCAGCAGGGACTACTGTTGGTTATCACCCAAAGCGTGGACACGGAGAGAGGAAATAACCCTGCCAAGGTTTTTCATGTCATTAAAAAACAGTTTTGGGCAGCAAAAAGCGAATTGTGTGCAAGAGTTAGATATTGATAATGAGAATTTGATACTGTGCTCTTCTATTTCTGGCCCTGCTCGTAGCAAAATGTCTTTCAACATTATTTCTTCTACAATTAAGTGGCGTAACAAGATCCCACGTTGACGTGACTGCGAAGCGCGTTGGAGTCGACGAGCACTGGACAGGGTGTGTGAAGCAAGACTCATGTTCAAAAAATTCCAAAGGAGGGGTCCGCCACAGATTGTGATCACTTCCAGCCTCGGACAAGACACGCACACACATGAGACTGAACCTCGTTACCCTCGTGAGCCTCATCATCGTCACTCCGATTCTCCTCCTCATCATCATCATTAGTTACTTTCGCATGTCGTATCCTGACAGGGCCGTGGCGGCCATCACAGGTCATCAGCGGTTAATCTCCTCCACATTTCGTTGCTGCGCGCAGACGTCTCTGTCACGACCCGTGGGAGTGGCGACTCACACCATCCGTGACCTAGCAGCACAATGTGTGTTTTGTCTGGGCCACACCATCGGAGGTATTCTCCATGCATTCCAGCCCTCCGTGTGGTCGAGAGGGGGAGAGCTCTGCTGCAGGAGACAAATTAATATCCACTCCATTTTCCCTCATGCTCTCCATTCACCCCCACCCAAAAAAAAAAAAAATGCGTACCCCCACCCTCGTTCAACTGAGGCGCAACAAGGCACCTGCCTCACAGCTGTCAGCCCAACACCCCCCGGTGTCAAACACACACACACACACACACTCAGGGACACTTCTTCACATATATGTTATTTCAAAATGAACTATGTACATGTCTCAATTGATCCTTAAAGTCTTCCTTATTCCTTCAGCTTCTCCTTCCCCCCTTTTTATACGTTTTTTTTATCCCCCCCCCCCCCTAACTCATTCTTCTTTCTTTTTCCCTTTATGTTATTACATTTTTCTTCTTGTGGATTTCCCCCTTTTCTTTTTCTACTTCCCTTGAGTAAATGTATTCTTAACACCCATTACTCATGTACTATTACTACTACTACTGTAAATAATAATGATAATAATAACAATAATAATAATAATAATAATAATAATGTTATAATTATTCACCTTCACTCTAGTGCAGGTACTATTAGTTGGGTGGAAAATATTGTTTTGGAGGTCTGATAAAATCACCACATCTGTTTGCAATCTCATATTAGGTGATATCATAGCTGTTCGAGTACCAGGCTGAGCAAGAGGTGCGTTTGTTCTGCAACCTTCTGAGGAGGCTCAGAGGGTAATGTATGCATCCTCTGGGCCTCGTGCCCGGGTGGTCCAGCGGGACCCTCACTCAGCTACTCACGATTCTGACGTGGTCGACGCAGGACGTCCATCAAGGTGCTGCACCTTCCAATCTGCTTGATTTCAACCTCTCTGGGCTGAACAGTCTCGGGCCCATTATAGTACATATGAGAGGGAATTTCCAGAACTCTCTGTTGTGATTAGATTATCTTTATAGCTACATGGTCCGTCATTACAGTCCCCTTCAGGTTGTGTTTACATTAGTTCAATGACACGGTTTAATCAATGGGATTATAGAAAGATTTTTAGCCTTAAACCAGGATGTAGCCACAGGCAAAGATTTCACATGATAACAGTGAATTGGAGGGAGAGGTAATCGTATAGATTACATACAAGAAAACAGAGAATACCCAAAACACGTTTTTAACTTTTTCGATGTTGACATACTAATACATAAAAGCAATAAATATGCTGGTCAACTTTGCATTTATTCGAGTTGATGAAGTTATACGGGTCCTTCTCTCACTTATCCAGTAATCCTTCAATGAGGTGAAGAAAATTTCCTACACCCCAAAAGCGGACAGATTCCTGACAAGGGGGCCCGGAGAAACTCCAGATATTCTAGCTCGGCACCACCCACAGTGTTATGTGAAGACAAAGCGTGAAACAGAGGGAGACGAAGGAGGTGGACGAGAGTGAAAAGAGACTGAAAGAGAAAAGAAAAGAGGTGGAGGAGGGTTGGGGACCGGCAGTATCCCGACTGCGCTGTCAATCGAAGCTGTCCAGGGAACGTTCGGGACCTCGGAGGGCCCAACAACAGCTGCAGGAGCCTCTTCACATGCATAATATACGTATACCTTGGGCCTCCTGCAACTTCATGGGTGAGACAGAGCAAATATGCCGCAAGACAGATGACTAAAGTTTTTCCATCATGAGGCCAAAAGACAAAATGTGGAACTTATTCCGACAGGGTTTGTACAGGTACGTTCAACACGCACGTTTTTGTGCTTCACATTTGTATGATTTTGCAACAGATCCCATATAATTCAAGTGAAGCTTGACAACTACAACAACCACCGACCCAGAAATTCAACCAATAAAATATAAAATTAATTAAAAGCACACATTTACCACAATAATAGTTACATTAACCATTATTGTACCCAGTCTGACAATGTATTGTTATATAGAGTTTAGGTCAAACCATTCAGCTGATGTATCCTAAATAATCCTGATTTCATATCCCGTCCTTCAGACAGTAAAACCCACAATGTTATGGTATGATTTCAAACACCAATCATCTTGTGAACGAATGGAAAAGTGCTATTGAATCCTGCGCTGAATCACGAGATCCAGTTCACCTCAATCAGTCTTTCCCTCACTTCACTGCATCAGAATGGAAAAGAGGGAGTTTGGAAAGATGAAAAATCATAAAATCAAACAAACTGTCAGGCCCCCGTGCTGCACGCACACCCCCACTGTGCCGCAGTTAGACTGATTAATTGTGAAAGTGTGAGAGATTAAAGGAGGCAGATCCCAGGGCTGCTGCTAATGGAGTTAATATTCATGAAGCCTTAATAAGCAGGGGGAAGGCAAGAGGGATCCAATTTACACAGCAGTCTGTTTTTACATTTGTGGAAAAATATTGTGATGATACGTGGAACTGTGGAAAAATCCCACATCCATTTCTGCTTCCACAATATCTTCCACATCTTTCCGCCAAGGCCAGATGTGCTCATCCATATGTGTAGCAGCGTACAGCTAAATATCAGAGAAAAATAAAGGAAAAGGAAATTTAACTCTCAACTGTACTCACCTGAAGGCTCCTCTGTGCTGCTGGATGGAGTTGTAGGAGGTGCAACTGGAATCTCTACTCCCAGAGAAAACATGACACAGACACAAAGAAAGATCAGTTTCATTATTACATGCATCCATGTGTTGCTGTCTTTGTGTGCATGCATGCAAAGACCACGAGTTGCTCTAAGCTCTGTGATTTTAATTTTAATTTTTTTAAACAGACAAGCTTTTTTCGTGTAAATGTGCTAATGTTATGGTTGAGGTAGTAGGAAGCACATTTGCTAAATACCTTAATGACAGGGAACGTTTTTTTTCTTTTTTCACACAAACTTATATCTGATAGATAAATTGGATCAAAAAGTGACGTGTGCTGGTAGCCAAGGGCTTTTTTTATACTCTCTAATAAAATGCTCCAAAACCACTTGAGGCGATGCAATCATTTGTACGATCAGGGGGTCAAAGCGTGAAATGCGTACATAAATTAAGTTTTTGTGATGTTCAGTCAAAAAGTTGCTTTTACTGAATATTTATTATTTCTTGTCCTTTCTAATCTTCCTCGATACATGTTTCCCCTCAGGCGCTGTCAAAGCTCCACCTCCACACATTTCATAGATAGCCATATCTGACCAATAAACTTTATTCCTGCGTTTTACAAACCAATCAGATGTGTTTGGATGTTCAAAATATTATTAGTTATTTTGTTTCTCTACCGTTGTCAGTCTAAAAAAGGCATAGATTGTCCAAAAGATTATTTAAAAAAAACTCTGAGAAGACTTCATCATTTACCTGCTGGTGTCTAGACTCATTTTTTATGCCTTATTGAAGTATACTCACTAAAGCTGTTATTTTAATTCATAATAAAAAAAATCTCTCATTATTGAGTTTGTTATTTCTCAGTTTCGTCCTCCAGCCCTGTACTCCGCTGCTGTGGAAAAAGGACAACAGAGCTGTATGATTGTCCAAAGACTTGATTCTCTCAGCCCTCCTTCATACTCTTGTATTCACAAGTGGGTAGGAAGTTGACACTCAGAGAAACCATGCATGAAGAACGGCCCTCTTATCTCCAAAGGAGCAGGATGGCAACAGAAGATATAAAACACACATAATGCCTTTTCGCTATTGTGGGCAGGAAGGACAGAAGGGGGCTCATCAAAAAAAAACTCTGTACAGAGCAAAGGGGGGGGGAACGATGACAAAACTGCAGACATGTATCAAAGACGCATGCAAAGAAAGAGGTGCACAACAGTGGTGGTTTCAGCTGTGCAAAGGTGCAGACTTTGTGTGTATGAAGGAAGAAAGGCAGAATCAAGTCTTTCGATCGGGTAAAAATCAGATTTCCTCAGCTGGGATTGAGCAAACCTGCCTCCTACTTTCTGAACATACATAACATTTATGTCATCATAAGTTAGAATCTGTGGAATGATGCGCGCCTGCTTGTTGACGTGCGGACATGACGAGGCCTTCTCCCCTGACGAATTGGTCTATGTACAAGTACAGGAAAAACAATTGCTGCCAAAACAATGGCGCCTGTAGCCCGTAGGTCCTTTTGCTGATGTTGTTGGTGATCAGCAATCTTCCATCAGCATTCAGCCGCCGCACGTGCCAGTTTAAATAATGAGCCTGTTTCTCATAATTGACTCGTGTAGATTTATGGCTGACAGCGCTGCAAAGTGTACACGAAGTCAAAGATATAATATGTCTCCGTATTAAAATGAAACTTGGCAAGTGCTTTCGCTGAGTCTAACAAGGAGATGTTAGAGAGTAAACTACATTGCATAGAGGGGGACTTTATTTCCATCTCACAGCAATCAAAGATACCAAAAAGATAGATATCAAAGATAAGATATCAAAAATTTGATTACATTTATTCCTTTATTGCATCAGCCATGCAAATCCATTAAGAACTGTATTTCTCATTAGCAATTCCTTCCTATTATCTAATTACGATGGCAAGAGCGCCAATTAAAACGTGTTTAATGAGACAAAGGAGCCAATACGTTGCCATTTGCTATGAGGCTGTAATTCTATGCAGTTTTAAATATTCCAATTACAGGCCTACTCTTAGGTGCTATACAAGGCTCTATTTGTGGCTAATAAAAGGGTCATTAAATGCTGAGAACAAGATTGTCTTGGTAATTCAACCCAAAGCTTCCTTCACTTTTATCTAAGACACTTTGGGGCTTGGAGATGACGGTGTTAACAGCTCTTGCTCTTCACTCAAATTTATGGAGCCCAACAAGCCGAGACCATAACCTTGAGGTTCGGTTTAATGGCGTGTTTATTTAAGCTAGCAGATTTACTGGTCGGACAACCGGCAGTCGGACACTAAGCAGTTGTCTGAAGAAAAGAGGATTTAAACATTTGCGTGTGTTTGTGTGTGTGTGGCACACTGTATTATGTGTTGATTTTGAGTATGCACGTGTGTGTGTCTTCACAGTCTGGTGTGTCCCTTCCTTTGTCCTACAGGCAGATATATGGTAAAGACTGGGTTCCACGTACTTATGCAGGGGGCAATGGGCGAGCGACTCTGCTGGTAGCCCTTAGCACAGCGGTTGCACGTGATACCAGTCACGCCGTCTTTACAGGGACATTGTCCTGTGGTTTGGTTACAGGTTTTGCCAGCAGCACCCACGGGATGGCAATCACATGCTGTGAGGAAACAGAGGAAGAAAGAGAGGCACAGTGAGTGGTCACACACACACACACACACACACACACAGACACAAACACACACACACACACACACCACATGTGGGGAGATACAAACATATAGTATCTATAGAGAGTGCAGGTGCGTACACAGCAGTGGAGGCAACAATAATAGAGTGGTGAGAGACAGGTGAAGGCGTGCACAGAGAGAAAGAACTTACCACAGCGCTCGTTTTGAAGAGAGCGTGGCATCGGGAGTAAAAGAGCAACACATCCTCTAAGTCTACAGACATTTCACGACATGTTTTGGCACTGTTTGCTAATTAGCTAATTAGCATTTAACCAGCATGTCTACCTTAATCAAAAGCTGACAAAATACGGAATCCGCGTGATCTTCAATCACAAATGTGTTGTGAGTTTGGCCTTGGTGTGTGAGCGCTCTGCGGGACTGCAGCTGTCTGTGTGAGCTGAAGAGAAAGGGTTGCGCATGTTTACCAAATGATAAAATAATGGAGGATAATCCTAATTGCCTGTTTCTGATTAATGCCGGGCTTTGAACGTAAGCCCAAAAACGTCTGTCACACTTCCTCACAAACTGGGGGGTCTATCCAACACACATGCTTCAGGAATGCACTCATTTTCCAATTGCTTTCCCCGATCCAAGCCCTTAATTCATTTCACGGCCAAACCCCTGTCAAGTGAGAAATCGGTGTTGAATAATAGTTGTCTGAGAGTTGTTTCTTTTCATCTATTTTTGGATATGAAATATAAGTGAGTCTGGTGAGGAGAGGTGGTTGAATCTGCACCGTACAGTAAACACTGACAGACCAGAGCAGTATTGATAATCTGTCAACATTTCCACTTATTTACTCGAAAAACCTACAAAGCCTAAAACGCTGTTTGTCACCAAACTCTCAGCACTATATATTGCCCACATCATGAGTGTTATATTTTGTGTTTATTTCCAAAGGAAAACCATGGATGCTGCTGACTCTCAGCCTCAGGGTCGGGCCAGCTCTGCTCGTTCGCTGCCCCTCCTTAAATATATTTTGTTCTGCTTTGTGTCACTTGTCACTCTGAAAAGCCTTCAAAGCCGAAGCTGAATTATGTACTTTGAGGTTTGTGGGGGTATTTAGTGGTTTGGCCTGTTTCGATTTTAACCGCACAGACTGGTTCAGCCCACAGTACAAAATTACAGCTTCAAAACAATCCGTCCATTTCGACCCATTGCATTGCAATTAGTATTTAATAGCCTAAGTATAAATGTCAAAGCAAGTTTTAAATAATAGTGAAGCTTGTGCATACATTCAAAACCGCAGGTTTCCACTGTTGTATTAATTCAATAGATTAAATGATGTAATCTGGCTGCAGGAAGATATTGTTTCTATTTGAATATTATGTTTAAAGAAAGCTGAAATTTTAGTGAAAATGTAATATGTCCTTTATCTTTACTTAAAGATAAAAAAGCGTTGATACGGTTGTTCCTCATCCAGGCTGTATGAGAGACGTGCTCTCTGGGAGATCCACAGCGGGCCTAAGGGAAAACACTGAAGCTGTAAAGTGGTAATGTAATACCGAATCTGTTCTCTTTATGATTGACCTCGGACTCTTGGAAACAACATTGTTGTTTTGTGAGATATTATGACAATTTAAGTGCTATAAAACAACTCTCTACTATGGGTTAAGCCCATAATTTGGGTTTCAGCAGACCTCCTCTCTATCACTCTCTCTCACGCGCGCTTTTATCTCTATTGCCTGTTTCCTGTGATTCAGCTTCTGTTGCTGCTCTTATCTCTCCTAAGAGTGTGTATGTGTGTGTGTGTGTGTGTGCTTGTGTGTGTGTGTGTGTGTGTGTGTGCTGTTTGCCCTCCTTATCAGACTCAGAGAAGCCTCCTTAAAAGTGTGTGTATCTATTGGTATCCAATCTGTCACTGCTTTCATTGCTTAGCTGTGTCTACTTCACACACACACACACACACACACTCACACACACACACACAAGCCCAATAAACAGCGTGGAGGCCAGTGCTGCACGTCTTCGGGCCTGTAAATTTAGGAGTATGTCAGAGGAGTTCGAGGGCAAAGTGCGCTTCTGGTTGGAGCTTCAGAGAGCTCAGGTTATAGTTTTAAGAGCGTCTTCCTGGTAACCACAGCTCAGAGCCTCAAGCCTGCCAGTAAATCAAGACGCGCAGCACATGGTCTACAGGTGGGAAACCCTCTGCCTCCCTCTCCTCCTTCACATTTGGTCCTTGAAGGCTGACTGACTGCCTGAGCCGCTGTCCAGTTGGATGACAAATTGTCTGCCTCTCTGGCTGGATGACCCACCTGTTGGCTCAAGGACCGGCTTACTCTGGAGGTGTGAGTGAGAGTTTCTGGTTTAAGTGTGTGTCCACTTAACCGTTAAGTGGCTGTGTGCTCTGCTTCATGGCTACTACAGATGGCTCAGGGAGATATGGGGACAAGAAGCCCTTTCAGTCTCAACACCAGCGAGGAGAACTGACAGAAGTTTATGATAAGAAGTGTAGGTGTGTGTATATAAGGGAACCTGGGGTTTTGTACTTAATCTAAGGGATTAGCCTGTGTAGCTGTCATGTTTCCAGATGAAGACAGAAATCCGAACGCTAAAAGAAGCTCTTGGCGCCGAGTGTTGCATATAAAAGAATGAAAAATGTTCTTGGTTAATGGGGAGAGTGGAAGGCTTTTTCAAAGGCAGGCAGTTGGGCCTCAGTCTGAGATTGCACAATGTGAGAATTTTGAACTCTGCCTATCGTTTACCATAAAGCTGGTGTTTGAAGTCTGAACCCCCCCACCCCCCCACCCCCCACCATTTGGTTTGTGTGTTCTGTGCCAATAAGAATAATTTGTTGGCCCTGGAGTTAAGCCAAGCTACCCGAGTCTGTGTTCTATTATAATTAGGTTTCTACTCCTTCACAATTATTTTTGAAGAGCAGAAAGAGATAGCGTTATTAGGAAGTTGCACTGTACATAAACAGCTCTCTAAATTACATGTTTATCTAATAAAAGATGTGTATTTCTTGTTTGTTTAGTGTATTATTGATCATCATAGTGTACTCAGTGGCCCCAAACTGCTTTTGGCCACATAAAAAGTTGGACATGAGCTTATTCCTGTGAAGGATTTTTGATGATCAACGCTGCATGTGTGTTGTTCTAACTGAAAACACACAGATATTGTACACACCCCATGGAAAGCCAAAGCTCAAAGTGAAGTCATGAAAAACAATAATTTTCATATCCGAAGCAGAAAACATTTTATATGTGGTCAATAAAAAAAAAACAAAAAAACCCTACTGTGTCAATGGAAGACATATGCTGCGGAGAGGGCAGTAGGTTGTTCAGCATGTTATTCTGATTGAAACAGACCGTCCCTCAATCGGAGCCTAATTTCCCTCTGTATGCTAAATATGTTCCTCATCATCCCACGGGCCGACGCAATTATATGATGGTTGATGTTCAGATTCGAACGTGAAGACCTGAATTCAATCCGTCAGTCACAGAACCGACGCCAACCTGCTCAAGCTTGATTTTATTAAGTTTAGATGGTCCTCTGAAGAGGACTAATCAAGAGCTCATTACTTGGCGAAGACCTCTTGTGTAGTTATCATAGTCGTTCACAATTCTTTACACTGCCTCATGATGGGTTCATAGAGAAATCCCTGATGTTTAACTTTTAAAATAAAGTTAAGATGGGCTTTTTTGATGACAAACAGGGATAACAGACAGCTGACTAAACTCTGCATATCACTGCAGGGTGACATGTGTTATCTCAGCTACATGTCTAAGTGTTAAAAGACCACCCAGAGTGCTGCATCTCTTGTTCTTCTCAAATCTCACTATCACTATCACTTTTTATTTTTTTTAAGTTTCATGCATTTCTTTGTCAAATGCGCTTATTCAGAGGCTTCACACAGTTAAAGACACAAACAAGAGCCGCTTGAAACGTATGCTGTGTTTACACTCTTACTCAATGAGGGGTGAAGTTCTACATTTCGGCGTGTAAATGTAGCCACCGGGCACGGCTCGCTCTGCAGCGGATGAGCCGCTGCTCTCTTCTACTCGTAATGGCCTCCTATGGAAATGAGCTGCTTTCGGTGAGGATTGTATTACGCATATGAAAGCAAACTCTTGTGCTCCTCGACCTGCCCCGCACTCCTTACAGTGCCCATTCTCTTCCAAAAAAAAGCCACGCAGCAAAAGGGCTCTCTCTTTTGAGTTCAATAAATAACCGAACCTCCTAATTGCTGTCACTTCGGTGCAGCGCTCACACTGCTTGAGGAGCGGACAGAAATTAGTTCTGCAGTTTGAGTTTCATTGACTTATCTTGAGTTATGATGTGGTAAACCTAAGGGGAATTTGGTAGGGCAAGACTTTAGACAGCACACATAGGTGTTTGACATATGGGAAAAGCTGCGTGTAGTAACTTTAAGTTTACAGACAACGAGAGAGAGCGAGCATGTAATACATTGACACACATCTTTAAAGTCTTCATCTGTAACTTTCCGAATATAGTTTGCAAAAATGTTTTATTTGGCAAAAGAAACAGTTCCTGCTTTGTATCATTTGTCAGCTTGGGGTAATTACCACAGATCCTTTATTGTAAGTCTGTTTTGATGTAATTAAATACCTCAGTAGAACTTGGACAGTGTTTGCTTGTAATTACACAGAGCTGGGAGAGGTGGGACAGGCAAAATCTCTGGCAAATTTCAAGGATTAAATTGAACAAAACCGTTTGGGTAAACTCACAATTTTATAAATGATGATGAAATGTGTTTATATTTTAGTTTGGTGAGAGGTAAAAGAGAATGGGAAGGATTAAGTTTCTAGTGTGTTTCTAGTATATGACATGACTGCACTCCTGCTATGAGCTTCAGGCACTATCATTATCTTATAATAATAATAATGCTATTATAGATACATATTTAATTGTTGTGAAATTCCACTAAAGGGGCATGGAACCATAACAAAGCACACTGATGCTGTGATTTTGGACTATAAATTAATGACTATTTCCAATACTGATTAACCTATATTATTTTGTCAATTGTTGAATTTATATTTAGCTCATTAAAATGTCAGAACATTTTGAAAAATAGTCTTCAGATTGCTTGTTTTGTTCCAAAATTTTTTTTTTTAGCATTTTTACTTGAACATTTAAGAAAAGATAATGATTCATTATCAAAACTGTTGTTGATTTACTCATTTAAAAATAATACAAATGGTTTTGTTAATATTGTAGCTTTTAGAGAGTTGACACAGATATTTCTGACATTCTTTATAAAAATAATCACACACCATTAAAGGCTTACGAAAAAAAGTACTTAATGTTGCATGTACGCATCACATTAGCAGCAGGTTTCCCTCAGCGAAAGCACCATGGCAAAGTCAAAAAAGATGAGAAAACCAGGCTGCACATCCATGCATAGAGGAGGGATGAAGATGAAGGAGACAGTTTGTGTCAGTAGCACTAGTTATCAAAAAGCTTTGCATGGGCATACATTACAGAGCCAGCCCCACATGTCCAGATGCACCATACAAGATCAGTTTACTCCACATGCCAGAGGTCCATATTAGGTGCGTTTTTCACAGCTTTTGACTTTCTGTTTTGACTTTCACTTCATGGTTAATTCATCCAAAGTTTCCTAACATCAAATTAGTCCTCATCCTCGTATGAGAGCAGATCAGTGGAAAATGATTTCTCTCAGTTCAGGCAGGCTGTTTTCTAGTTATGGTTAAAAACATTTTATCGTTACATGAACTGAGGTTTTCACTATATTTGGCTCTACAACAAAAGACGTTCATGGATGTGTTCTCTGCTGGTGACCCAAATGTTGTCTCATTTCAGTGGCAAACAAAGTGAGAAACTCAACCAGTGTAAGTAAGAAAAAAGTGACGAAAAGCAGCCTGTAATCATCAGAAATATGCTGGATTAATCATTTGTTTGCCGATTAAAAATGGGAATGTCTCCATCATCTAAAATGTGTAAGGCAGTAGATACAACTTAGGTATAAGGATAAATTAAACAATCAATTATTTCGCTTCAAATAAGATTCAATTATCAACCGGACATAAATATAAGATAAGATAAGATAAGATAGAACTTTATTTATCCCGAGGGAAATTGTTGAAATATAAGAATAGGATGAAAATGATGATTGTCTGTATTCTGGCTCGGATCATCCAAATTACCAATAACGTTTTATGCTTTTATGCTCTACATAAATATTTTGTCACCTGTACTGTGTATTGTAAACTGTATCTTTTGTCTGCAAGTGCAAGTAAACAGATTGACCTATTCCTAATTCTGTGGTGAAACGCACAGCAGGAGCTTGAGGCATCTGACTCTTTCGGTTACGAGAAACAAACCCCCATGAAAGTGAGTTATGGGACGCTGAAAGAATCAAGTCCCTGACACATGAGATGGGATGTAAAAACAACACAAAAAAAGAGGTGAAATCTCCACAATAAACCAGCCCGGTAGACACAGCAGAAGATAGGGGTTAATGATACGCAACTTCCCGTCGTGATGAATGTGTGTTTGCATTCCTGCTCGACAGGAGAATGGGCCCAAAGCCACGGAAGGTGTTAATGTCAGTTTAGGAATATCGCTCATGAGCGGCTGGAGGGGAAAATAAAATGGATGCATTTGTCAGAGAGCTTTGTTATGAGCGTGTGTTCATGCAGAGAATGAAACGTACTCGATGTGGTCACTGCATGTGAGGAATTTAATGAAGCTGAATGCATAGTTTGATCGATGTTTTTTCTTACAGCGGCATGAATGCGTGTGATCTGCAAAGCGGAAAAAGGTGAAACCTACAGAACGATCAGTGGCATCAAACTAAAACACGCCTTTACGTATCGCTGACTTGTCGCCACATCAGATTCTTCTGCAGATGTTTTACTCTTCAGACATGCCTTCTGTCAAACTGACTGATTGGTCAGTTTATTTATTTACTGCATGGTGACTGACGTGAGAAAACTCAGGCTTAAACTGTCAGCGGGCAGCTAATATTTCCTCTTTGGAAGTGAGCGCTCTGAAACCCTCAAACAGGTATGCGTGCAATTCTGTGTGTGTGTGTGTGTGTGTGTGTGTGTGTGTGTGTGTTCAAGCTGTATCTATACGGAGCAACTCTGAGGTGTCTCTGGGCTTGTTTGCACAGGGATTCAGCTCCTGTTATCTTTCCCTGCAGCTATAGAAGAGGTGAGAAAATACACCCTCTCTCTTTTCAATCACCCTCCTCTTCCTCCTCCTCCTCCTCTTTCTTTGACCCTTATTAGCTACGGTGAGAGCTGATGGCAGGCGATTCATCCAGTGCTGAATAGTGAGCACACCTGCATGGGGGTGTGTTCCTCTTGTCCTCCTCTCTTCCTCTTCTCCTCACCCTCCCTCCCATCTTTCACTCTCCTACACACCCCTCTCAACCCCCCTCCCCCCACACACACACACACACACCTTTTCTTTTTCTCTGCGTCCTGCAGCGCTTCCACACACCAATGTTTCTGGGTTCTCCTTCGACTTTGACCTGCACCGGGGATCACTTCACACCTCAGCTCTGTTTGTTTTGCTTGTCCTGTCATCCCCTCACCTCCCTTCCCCCCGAAACGAGGCCAAATAACTCAACTGTCGATGAGGGAACACCCAGTCCGACCCACCCTATACCGCCATGACCTCCACAATCCCAACAGACCCGCGACTCATCTCCGCTGACAGAGGGAGATGAGGGCGAGAATGAGGAAGGAATCAGGAATGAAGAGACTGCTGGCTCCTCCAACTTCCTGTAATTCATCTTAAACTGTTTCCTATCAGAGCGAAATAATCTCAGTAGTAGCTGGTATTTAGTATGTAAGTGCTGCTGTGTTTGTCTTGGTAAATATATTTGCTGAAACTTCGAAGAGCGACGCTTCGAGACTTCTGTATTAAATCGGGATATTTGGTTTGTTGTTCAAGATGAAAAATCTTTCCCTGGCCAGAAAGGAAAAGGAAACACGAGCACTGTACCTTTGCAGGCTTTCCTGTGTGAGATGGGTTTGGACAGGTCTCTGTAGTAGCCCTCCTTGCAGTAGTGGCAGTGGCGTCCAGCTGTGTTGTGGCGACAGTTGAGGCAGACTCCTCCGCTCTTCCTTCCCGACAGCTTGTACAGCTCCATGTTGAAGCGACACCTTCGGGCGTGAAGGTTACAGTTACAGGCTGTGTAAGGGAAAACAAAAAAAAAAAAGGACGCAAAAAGTTTAAGTTAGCGTGAAACAAGCACATTTTTAGCAAATGATTAAAAAAAAAAGCATGTGGCGAGGAGAGCAGGTGACCCTCATGTAATCCTTTTCGAGAGTTTTAAATCATATAGGTATCCCTTCAGAGCACCTGAACTCAAGGACAGAAGCAATGTTGTCCTTTTTAACAGTAAATCATGTTGCTTATTATTAATGAGTGGACATGAATGAACAAAATGCCTTTATTTCAGTAAGTAAAAATACTGCCCTACAGGTCTGTGATAATATACTATGAGGTCGTGCACGAATAATGACCTCGGCTGAGAAAATAAGTCCATTGTTCACCATCATACTCACATCTTTTTACGTTTATTTGAAGTTGATTTAAGTCATGATGGGGTTAATCTCACTTGGGAGAGTTAACTACTAATTTAGCATGAAGCAGAACTACTTTTCCATGGTAACCTCATGTTTTATTCATTTGATACTATTCATATGATACTATTGATACTCATGAACAATTGAAAAATGAACATTTTCTGTGGACGTAATATATTATTATATTTCCAGGATCTTTTGTTTGTCTTTTTTTTAAGACTGAAATGTGATCTGGTTCGGAGCCACCGTAGAGGGAACGTTCTCTGATAATGAGGTCAAACACTGCATCCTTTTTCTACCTCTCTCCGGTTGTCTTTTTTCTGTCTCTGACTCAAATGTTCTACTCATCACTCCCTTTTTTCCTTCTCTAGCCCTCCTCCTCAAGGTCCTCCCCTGCTCTCCAGACTCCAAACTGTACTAAACAGAAAGTGAAGGCCTGGTATTACCATTCCTCCATTCCCTGCAAATCCCTGCGAGCATGTGCGAGACCCCTTGCTGCCGCTTGTTTACTGATGAGTACAGTTGCCAGCGCTGAGTTTAATTAGCCGGCTGATGTTTATTCATGACTCTCTGGCAGTGGAGTGAGGCAGACATGCCCAACTTCATTAGGGCCGGCCGGCCGAGACACCGGTCCTCCTCCACCACCACCACCACAGACACATTCATGCATTATTAACAGCAACACTTCTGATACAGTTTGTGGCTCCACTACTGTACTGTATGCGTGCGTACGTATGGAAATGGGGGTTAGCTGAGGTCCCCAGGTTGGTTCATCGGTACGTGTTTTTCCTGCAGCACCTCTTCACACAACTTCTTTTCATCTTCTGCCCATCATAATGGAGGCGCTCTCACTTTCCCTCAGCATCCCTCAACCTGGCCTCTCGCTGGCGTGTGTGTGAGCTTCTCGGTGTGTTTGCGTGTGTCTGTTTGGGACCCCCGAGACTCCTTCTCTCCACTCCAAGGACCTAATTACCATATCTTTTCTAAATACACATACAGTACACACACACACACACACACACACACATTAGCAGCTGTGGGCCTTATCAGTAGTGACTTGGCTTTCTGTCTTTCCAGCAGGACAGCAAGGGTTTAATTAGTGAAATGTCTCTGCTTGCTCTCCCTCCCAGCTTCAGACTGTTGGTCTTAAGCCTCAGTGTGTAAGGACTGCAATGCAAAAAAACATGACTTTTAATTCCACGACGCCTCAAGATGATGATATTTCCATGATATTCTCTGGGGAAATAAGATGTGCTTCACCTCAATTAGATTTGGGTTAAAAAACGTAACCTGACTGGATCTACACCTATCCTTTCCTTAAAGTGACACAGATCTGACGTTGCCATTGTTGTCTTAAGATAGATTTACACCTGTGCATGACTCATGTTGATAGCCTTTCAGACAGCAGAGCTTTCTTTCCTCGCTCCAATGGAAACCCCCTGAAGCCCACTGATAGCCACAACCCAAGAGTGTGTGTCACTGCACACAGCTGTTGTAAAGAGGTCGAGGGATAAACGTGCATGACATTTTCTTTCATTCGTAGATGTGTTGTGACTAAAGTGGCATTTATTTTAGCCACAGAGATCAATTGATAACACAATGGATAATGTTTTTAGACATCTCTGAACTGGCTGTCGATGCAGCCTGTAAAAGCCAACGGGCTGGTTCAGCGTCTCTGTGATTCTGGTCCACACTTGGTGAAAGCTATCTCTGCCTGCAGGTATCAGGGATCACTGGTGGAGGATCAGTGCATGGTCTCAGACCTGCAGACACGTCTCGGTTACACTACAAAGATTGTTTCACGCCCTTCCTAAATGAAGACATTGGAATTCTAACCTACCGGACCACACTGGCCCTGTGGGAAACATGCTGTTGTCCTGGGAGGCAGGTTGGATATTGAAGAAGCTGGAAGCTGGATGTGAAGGTGTGGGGCAGAAGGCCATATTGTGTTTGACGGTATCATGCTTCATGAGGTATTATGTAGGATAATGGGGACGAGTGAGAAGCACTTTATCTAAACTCACTGACACTGGGCGTGATGTAAGCTGGTTCACACAATACCCCTTACACATTGAAAAACATCGTAAGAAACAGTGTTATCGTTGGCGCAACTCCAGGTGTTTCATGAGCACAGGCACAGACATCATTACAGCCTTGCCCAAATTAAAGCGCATTTAATCAAAAACAATTGAAGATGTGTAAGCCAATATGCGCTTCGTCTGCCGTGGGCTTATCAGGTTTCCTGCGGAGTCATAAAACAACCGCTTGTCATTCACACATCTCAGTGTTATACATTCATGTGGAGTTACCTGCAAATGATCACCTTGTGTTTAAAGATAACATTATGTCAGTCATGATCAAACTCTCAACCTTTCCCTCCCACAAGGATTGCTTTGCTTTTGCTATTTATTCATTTTAATGTAATTTATCAACGCATTTGCATCAGACAGCACACAACTGATATTGTTGATAAGTGCTCCATTCGGTTTAACATCAACCACAAATACATTCCTACTTATTTAAGTATGAATGTCAATGTTTGTATCTAATTTTCATTTTGTTGTGTTGTGGAAACAAGAGAACCAAAGTGTGTTTTATAAATTCACTCCAGGCAGAATATCTATGAGTTTGACCTTCCAAATCAAAACAACAGCACTACATCCTCTCGTTACCATACGAAGCTTGATACAGTGGTAGAGAATACGCATCATGCATTTATAGTGAAGCAGCAGCTGCAGACTTTCTTCCCTGAGCGTTAAAGCAAAATGAAACTGGACCACACTGACATAAAACATGTCTGCCACGAGCAGCCGGTGAGGTCATTCCTGGTACCCTCGGAAGGCTAAAAAGAGAGATAAAAATAGAGCCGAGTAAAACTGGTCTACTACGAAAAATGACATAGAATGAAATATGAGCCTTTTTCTCTCGTATTTTTATCTCATTAAACAAAAATCTCAGTCCGATGACTAGAAGCGAAGTGGACATTTCCTCCATGTCATTTTATCTAGCCAAATAATGGCAAAGAGGACCATTGCCACGCACACACACACACACACACACACACACACACACACAGACACACACACACACACACACACACACAGAACTGTAGTTTATTTCAGCTAAGCCATCAGCTCACACACCTTCACAGCATACAAAAGCTACTGCTAGACACACACACAAGACACACGCGCAGCACCAGGTGCACTTTAAAGACACGTTCACTCCTGTGATTCAACATTTCATCTATGTGTTACTATGAGAGCAATAAATGACATAAAGAAAACGTATGAACGAGAGAAGAAAGAGACACTTTTTGTTTATTTAAACGTAATGCCTTTAACATTTTTTTGGTGTGTAAGATATTTGAGTAGCTTTGTAAATTATAATGTGATGAATTTTATTTTTTTTAATAATTAATGTTAACAAAGATTACATTTACCTTAAAGGACACCTTAAAATGTTTGGTCTGTTTTCAATCAAGTTAACTGCATCAGGCTGGATTAGTGAGTCAGTGTGCGGCTGTAACCGCCCCCCAGGTGAGCAGTAAAAAGAAGTGTGAACTGATACCTTTAAAACAAGAGTAATTGAATTAGCTAGATAAAGCTAAGCTTACCCAAAGCTTTTCAACACCTCCTGTAATGTGCACCACCGCTATCTGAAATGACAAAAAGCTGCATTCGAGTCTCACAGCTGTTTTAACTTCCATCTGCAGAATTTGACAGAAAACTGATTTGTTTATCAAGCGCTGCGGTTTCCCGCACATCCTAGGACACACGGGGCCCCAGAGCAGCGCCTGAGTGTGTTTTGGAAAAGTTGGCTAATTAGTTTCTTAGAGTGGTTCCCAGCATCCATCCGCTGACCTCAGCCTCGTAGCAGCACAGAGGCTAATTAGAGAGAAAATTCAAGCAACAGAGCTGGAGGTTGAGGTTAAGCTCATCGTACTTACGATAAGCCTGGTAATTGAGTGATGTCGGTCACAGCCTCGATTTGTTCCAAAGAGACACTCGAGCAACTGATCTCTGCCACTTTTGCTCTGAATACGCATGCTGAATTTGCTGTAGCTGCTCACGTCCCCTCATATAAAGGCACAAATGTAGAAGAAAGTGACTTGAAAAGGGACGGCACATTGAATTTTTTGTACCATATCAGACCGTACTAGATCTCCAAGTATCCACGCTGAGACACTACTGTCATCAACGTTCTCATCAAATAGAAATTTCCGGTCTTTTTATTTTTTAAGGTCGGGGGAGGTCACAGGCTCTGACAAAGATTTTTCCACAGCTCTCAGGAGACGTCAGCCTCCCCGCCGCCGCCACCTCCACCGCTCACCCGAACAGGGCAGAAAACAAAAACCCAACACCACCGCCCACGAGCAGGGGAGCGGCAGGAGCTCCGCTATTCTGCCAAGGGGAGTCTACACGAGGGCAGTTTACTTTTAATCCTATGGGCGCCCCCAAAAGTAATCAGATTAACTTCCAGAACCCCCTCAGGACAAAATGAAAAAAATATTGCGTGTCAACTGTGCCCCAAAATATCTGGAACAGCTTGATACCCCCCCTTATACTGTATGGTGCATTAAATTAAATCATGGCAGTCACACACACACACACACACACACACACACACACACAGTGCTGGATCCACAGGGCTCGTGTGAGCTGCCCTAACATGCAGCCTGCTCTCTCTCTCTCTCTCTCTCTCTCTCTCTCTCTCGCTCTCTCTCTCTCTCTCGCTCTCTCTCTCTCTCTCTGGGGGGGTCGATGGGGAAACATAACACACATGCCAGGAAAGTTTGGGATATTTGCTGCTTGTGTGTCAGACGTGGATCTATATTCGAGATCCTGTGAGTGAGCAGCGGATGTGTATGTGTTTGATCATGTGACTCACAGAGGCACAGTACTTTAATCTACAAAGACAATTTGAGGACTTCCCCTGTGTTTGGTTGTAATCATTCGCTGTTTGTTTTTCACAGATTAAAGGAGAACGCTGGTGTCAAACAGGTAGCCGATTGAAGCGATAAATTCCTCGCTGCATGTTATATTGACCGAGAGAGCTATTGAGCTCTCCTGCTCGCAGATCAAAGCCTACATGTACCAGAACACTTTGAAATGTATCCTCGTCCATAAAATCTTCTACAATTCTATTTTGGGGTGCCATTTTCACTTTTCGAAAATGTATACAAGCAAAGAAAACAAGGAAGCGATATGATTCTATCGTACATCGTGTAGAGCACGCCCCCTGGCTACACAGATCTAAGTTGTAAGAGTTTGTAGCTCTTCCTTCCAACTGCGTCACTGTCACGCCAAATGACGGCGCTGGATGCAGGAAGATCAACAGATTTTGCAGCAGGAGCTCTATGTCAATATTGCACGCACTGACGAATTTATTGCTTCAATCGACTACGTTTACCATCCACACTTATCGGCCATCCACATTAAAAGGTGGCAAATTTTTCCCTTTAAATAAAAAGGTATAAATCTAATTAAAACATTTGTCTCGCAACATAGTTGTAAAGGACTATTTCTTGCAGGAGAAGCACCGGTGGCAGATGCTTTACTTAAGTAAAAGCCGCAAAACCCCTTTTAAAAGTACTTTACAATTAAAGGTGTAGAAGTATTATCAAAATGCATCATATTTTATAATCTTATGTTATATTATATGTTTTGTACATAAAATCTTGCTTGCTGTAATATATCAGTTTTGTTTTTTTGTATACTGTACAAGGAAGTATGGCGGAGCTCAGATATTTATATAGCTATGCTGACTGTAAACAGCGATAAAAATGTCACAGTAAGTAGAGCGGCAACAAATAACAATTGGCACAAAGTGACAAAAAGCAACGAGGGGTATTATCCTTTAATGTCTGGGGTTTCTACTTGAGCGCAGACATCACAAAGAATCATTTTGTGGCCGGATTAGTTCTGTGTTGATACTTTCTCAGGGAGGAGCGATTTAAAAACAATATGTTGGTGACAGTCGACTCTAGTGTCTCCTGTTAGACGGATGTCGGACCACACCATGAAGATGTGATTCACGACGATGGAATTTCACTATGATCGCCCGTCGCTGATAATGACTGTTTCTCCCAAAACAACTGAAGAATTTGACTTTTAAAAAAGCCTCCATAATAACTGTTGAACGAAAACACAGAGTGATGTGTTATTAGATATTTATATTCATTCAGTAACCACTGTATATTTAGCTGTCAGTTACATCAACCTATAAATCTGTTTTATGGCAACTGTTTATTTAGCCTCCTATAATTTAGAACAATACAGCTTTTTATCTCGCGTTTGTTAATCTAGACGCTGGCATGATAAAGGAGGGAATTTCCAAATAAATCAGAGCTAATTGAGGGATTGAGATGAAAGATTGTGCTCATCTCTGTCTTGTGTGTTTAACGTTCTCTTTAGATGCAATTATGGCTCCATATAAATGTCATTAACTATTACCAGCTCAATGAATCTTTTTAAACAAGCAAATCATTTGTCTTTCATAAGTTGTTGCCACAATATTTTTAATTAAAGTACGCATTGCTGCAAATTATCTTCATACAGACACAGGAAATCTTTCTTCCTTTGATATGCAATCAGCTGATCTTAATGTTTTTTCACCACACGTTTCTTATATTTAATCTAAAGAAAAACTAAACTTGCAACACAGGGTCGAAAAAACTTGCAGCAATGACGATAAATTAAATTAAATGAATTATAAATCAAAAACAATCTCTGACCAAACGGGGACAAAAACAAACCACTACTTTTTATCACAAATATAAATGTGTTGCAATCCACCAAACAGGAATGTATTTATAAAAAAAAAAAAAAAAAAAAAAAAGGTCAAAACACCTTTAACCCTTTCAGATTTTTTGATCATTTTCATCCCCTCATTTCTTCAGAAACACAATGATGCAGCGCGAATGTTGAGAGTTTGAAATAATTCTCAGGGCAAACAAAGAAAAGAGTGGGAGAGAGAGAGATTATGCCGGTGTCGTAGAGGATGTATGAAGTGTTTGGGGAGTTTAAGGTCAACACTGGTCAGTGTGTGTATTAGGGAACACCCTGGGAATGCCATGAAACTACGGGGTGATGGAGCGAGGGTGAGAGTGAGTGGGAAGAGGGAAGGGAAAGGAGGATGAGGCGCCCACTGCAGAGATTATATCAGGCTAATTTAATTCCTTTATTGCAGCCAATTAGTCGCAGCACTTTAGCCCCCTGTGAGCCCTCTAGCCCTCTTCACTCCGTCTCTAATGACCCCAACTAAAATCTGGATCTCAGCTGCTTCCAAAGAAGGCCATGTCTCACAGCCGCTGTATTTTTAATAAGCAGTTTGCCTCGCAGACAGTGCACCAAGGATAAGACAGAGAGAGTGAGGAAAATATAGAGAGAGAGGAGGAAAAAAAGGTGGCAAAATAAACGATGAGGTGGACAGAGGAAGGGAACGGGATCAGGCTGCTGCTTGTTAAATCCAAGGCCTGACTGTAGGAGACTTGGCTAATTGAGATCAAGTCACACAGAATATTCATCAGTCCTGCAGGGTTATCAAAGGCAGATTAAATATGCGGGGAGGACTGATTTCCAGTGGACAGATTCCAGTCGCCGTTAAGAAGCCTTTACACGCTTGCCTGACCTTTTTTGGTATCAGTCAAGCTGTTTATCTATTTCTCCTTTCTATATTTCATAATTTAACACTCCCATGTTTTCTCATATTTGGGGAAATTATGCAATTCCCAGTGCAGGCAGAGTCTACGGTGCATGTTCCGTCAGTGGGTGATAAAAATGTAGTCTGATTATCCGACCGCCGCAATTAAAGAACTGTGAGAACCGCCTCGCTTCAGTGCAAGCAGGGATCCCTCATGAAGCCATTAGCAGTGGAGCGAAGGTTAATGTTAAGCAATGGATTTACAGAAGACTGCAAAGTAAACACCAGCAGAGCAGCTCCTTACACAAAGCATGTGAAAAAGTAGCAGAACAATCATACAGATATTATGTACTGAATGCATAAAATATTATGTAAATGATAATCTGTACTATAGAACAAATACTATTTGCAGCAGTTAGCCTGAACACATATAATGGCATTGATCCGATTTGTGTGATCGCATATATTTTTTTAAATGATCTACTAATATTATTATGTCCTTTTTTTTTTTACAATATTTCCCTTTCATTTGTCTGTGCTCATAATTGTTATTTATATACGATCTCTGCTTTTATTTTCCTTTCTGAATGTGAAAGCAACTTTCCAGGACAAGTTGAAAAATGCATTCTAATAATAGCTGCCTTCACACCTTTTACAGTTACTGCCATGTTGCTGATTTTCTGTCTCTGCAACGGCAAAAGGACGTACTGCACATTTAGAAAACCTTGCAGTACTGAAGCAGGATACTTAGTCCATGTCATGCATTTGTAATTACTGTCATTTGACATGTTATCACCATTTCAGCTGTACATTACAATTACGTGCACACGGCCTTACAATCTGTAGGAGCCTCCAGTAGCAGGCCAGCCTGCTCCATGCTGAGCTAAATGGCACATATATTCACTCTCTGTCTTCATGTGGGGGCTAATAAGGCCTTTCCTTTTTCAAGAGTCTAACTAGCCACACAGAGGCACAACAACAAAGAAAGGCCTAATGGCCTCCAATTTCCCGCATTAGTGCCCATTTAATGTCTGACCTGCCCTCTCGTTAGGCAGCGCAGCATGGGAGCACTTCTCAGTCTTAGTGCGTGTACACACACACACACACACACACACAGTCCTTTAGCGCTCCACAACCACACTGCCTCGGGGCCCTGCAACACTTCCACCCCACGCTGAGACCGCATAATAGGCCAGTTTGTAAAAGGGCTGGCCTGTGATCAGTGGTGCATCCACTTGCTGAGTAATCAAGGGTCTTTTGTCTGAGTGGTGTGTGTAGAGCAGTGTGTGTGCGAGAAGGTGTGAGTGCGTGTGTGTGTGTGTGAAAGCGTGTGCACCTTCATGAGAGACATTCTCTCTGCCCATCTGTCTTTATTTGTGCGCCCATCACTCTCAGAGTGTATGTCTCCATGTGAGTGTTTGCGTGAGTAATTCCAAGATAAAGTGGCCCTGCCTGGAAAAGATCTCCTCCAATTCATGTCTATGGGAAAACACCATCTGACATACAGTGCGGGAATAAAGGGAGCCCGACTAGAGCCACGGAGGGGTTGACGAGAGTGCGTTGTGTGTATGTCAGCTATGCCATAAAAATGCCATGGGTGGAGGATGACATTGGCAGGTCCTATTCAGGGCTATAGCAGTGAAAGGCCCTTTAGGGTGAAAAAAGATTCCTTAGGCCTGTCAGGACCCCATAGCTTCCCGCTGAACAATACCCACTAAGAGCAGCTGTCTTAATAGCGTGAGGGACTGACAGCTTTAGGAGCGATGTGATGCTCGGAGCAGCATCCACGCAGAATTCAGTCACAACAACGCTCCGCTGTGTGACAACATAATACAATCTAACAGGACAGTTTGCCAGACACTGAATGCATCCTGTACATTTCTATTACACATAAGTCTTTAAGCAACCTGAGCTCTGACAGTGTTGGCAGAGCCGCGTCACCACGATGTTCAGGAACCTCGTGTGTGAACGGATGCAGTGGCACGATGGCAAAAGATCCTTCCTGAGCGTGATGATGATTGGAACTAACTGGATTTACAGTTTCCTCAGCAGGAAGACCAAAAAGCTCTGCTTTCACTCGGAAAGTTCGTTTTTTTATTGAAGGGATATGAGTGGGAATGGTGCTGTGTTTGACTGATGGAGCAATGTTTTCAAAGTAAAGGCGGATTACTGAAACAAGTGGCGGACGTTTCTTTCTGCCATCCGCGTCTGATCTGATAATCACAGTGTGAACGTTTTGAGACTCCTCCTCCTCAAGTATTAGCAGTGAATCAATTGCGCAATGGTCTGCAACCGCAGCGCAGCTCCCCGCCATCAATCGGGCTGTCAAAGCCACGTATAATAGAGTTTCTCCCCAGTCTTTGCTCTCTATTGTTTTACATCCAGCCATTACCTAAACCTGTCTCCTTTGCCTAGAGCCTCACACACACACACAAACGCCGCTCAGGCTTTCACGGAGAGGACGCGCATCCGAAACACGCGAGACAGATCTCAAAATCTTCCCTAAACAAGGACTCTCCCTGCTCATGTCAAACATCACCTCCAGTCTATTTACTCCACGAGTTTGGTTTCTATGGGACTAGCAGATCCATAGTGTTTTGGGTTCACATAACTCCTGGCAGGTCGTCTTGTGCGTTGCTGGCCCCCGAGGCTGACAGGGATGGGCCAGTGCTGTCAGTGCTAGACAATGAGACAGAGCTTACACAGGGCTAACTCACGCTCCTCCATAACTGTGATTCACTCTAATCCCACAGCCTCTGCAATTAAGGCAATCACTCTGCTCCGACAATGTTAACTAAAGATTTTAAACCCGTCGTATTATAGCAGAATGAAGTCGGCCAACACTGATTGGCGGCCGTGAGCTGAGAAAATAAACAGTATGTGAAGATTAGATGATTAGAAGATTAGATGAGTTAATTTGGCCCTTCAGGCAGGAAGAGAGGCGGAGAGCGTTTCCTCCTTCGTGAAGACACTGGATATCTTCATCAACCATCATAATGGCTCATCCTTTTCTTTCTTTTTCAAACACATTTCCTACCAACAGAATGTGAAGAAGAGCCCTGTGGGAGAAGACGCTCCCTACCTTGCTTTGGAAGGTTTTCCCATATTGAACTGACTCAGCCTTGAGGATAAGCAGATGAGTCTTGGATTAGGGATGAGATCGGAATGCTCTCTTGGATTTCTTTCTACTGGGTAAACGTTTATGGTTTCCACTCCCTAATAAAACCCACTTTGCATGAGTCGATATGGATGCATTCTTCTCGGAAGTGTCTAAAATATGACGGAAATGATTGATACAGGTAGTTTTCTGAAAATGTCTCCCTTTCAGCTCCGTCTTTTGTTGAGAATGAAAGTTCATTCTTGACCTTGGAAACAGCAGTTGATACAAATAAACCCACTAAAATGTCTGCTTCTGGAGCTTTATATCGATTCACATGATCCTCCTCTGCTGATGGAGCCTCGATGTTCACATTTCCATTTTATCAGAGCACTTTAAGGACTTATCTTCCAGGTTGGCTTTAAACTTTGAAGATTTAATGTTTATTCTATTCATTCAAACCAACATCGACAAAAAAAATTAAATGCATCTGGTGACAAAGATCACCTGTAAAGTTTTCAATCTCAAAACCTGCCACTGCATGGACTCTGTAGGAAAGACCATTTAGTCAACCTCACTTAGTGTTAAAATCTTTCTCCAAGTTAATTTACCTCCTTAATGAAATACTACACAATTCTACATATATTGGAGTAAATACTTCTTTAAGTGTAATCTTTGTTATTAGTCCAAACAGTTCCCTACAGTGGACACTACAATACTAATAATACCTCAGGATGCTCGTGATCATAGAAGAAATACCCTGTGGCCATAGAAACCCTGTGGCTTCACTTCGCTGGGCAGTAAATGCTTAATTTAAGCTCTGCTCGACACTATTTTATTGTAGGCTCATTAGCAACCACAGCACCATGGCCATGCTAAGCAGGTGGGAAACCTTTGACCTTCACACACACACCCTACATTCCTTTGTCAAGTCCCCATTACTAAGTTACCACTCCTCCGAAATGGGCCGTGACCCTCCTCCTCCTCCTCCTCCTGCCTTCCCTTTTTCCTCTGGGGAAAACTGGGCCTTCCCCGCTGCAGATGTCATTAGTGAGTGGTATACTGGTGAGACAAATATCTCTATAAAATTCATAAGCCATGAATACGGCTTCAGTTGGGCAGCCAAACAGAGAGGACAGGAGAGCAGAGTTGAATTATCTGAAACACAAGGTAATCTAGTGACAAAGAGGAATGGAGGATTTGGCGAGATGGGACGGAAAAGATATAAATCTCAACTAGACAGACTTAAAAAAAAAAAAAAAAAAAGAAGACAGTTCTTCCTCCTGCTCTTCAATCCTTTTTTTCCCCCCTCTTGGTGAAACTCACTAGGAGTTGAAGTCCCACTACATAGCTGCCTGACCTTTTGTAGCTCTTTTACAACCTGCCAATTACTATTAACACTGTCGGGGGGCTGGTTTGGCTCGAGACCAAGTTGCAATGAAAATTATCTTAACAGCCCTGTCTGATTACTGTGAGTACCGGAGCTCATTGTGGGAACGTTGTCAGTATGCAGTGGTGGTTTTACATATGCTTTACTTGTGCATCACTTTGCTCCAAACTGTCTAGTTTAATGACAGTATTTCAATCATAACACAAAGGATTTTTAAAGCTGGCTGAAATCAGAAACTGACACGCTCACGTACACATAGATAATAAAAACCAGAGGATGATTTCGATCCACACGGTAGAAGACAAACTGCAGTGTGCACGATAGGTATATAGCATATGGATTTAAGAAAAAAAAACTTTCCTGGATGAATATAATTAGAATTAGCATTGTGTACTACAGGCACAGTGCATGATTATCCAGCTATATAAGCGAGAATGTAAACAGACAGTGAGGCTGGGTTGTCAAAGTGTGCAATCAGAGAGACATTTAAACTGTCTCGGCCAAGACAAATCAGTACCTGGGGTCCTTAATCATCTTGGTAGACCCACAGCACTTCTTTGCTGCATCTGGCTTTAAAGGAAGACTTTATTCAGACAGCAGCATGCGGGGGAATGATGAGGGAAGTGTACTTAAAGAGTTCAGTGTGTGTACGTGTGGGTGTGTATGTGTGTGTACTGTACATTTTTGACTTCTTGCCACCACGTCAAGCACAGTCGTCTATCCAGAGGAGGGAGTGAGCGGGAAGACACTGAAAGCCATAAATCTGAAACCCCACAGCGCAGTTCACTTCACTTCTGTGACACAATTATTGTCCTCTTTTAATTTCCCCTTTCTCCTTATTATTGTCCTCAGCTTTCATCCACTTTTAAAACTGCACATTTTTTTAAACCCTTCAATGAGTGTGCACGCAGATAACATGCCGCTGTAGCAGCCCGTGTTTTCTTCCCCCATGTTTTCAGGCCATAAAGTCTGCTTAGTTTAGATGCTTTTGGTCACAAATGGAGTGTGAAGCCAGCAGCAGGCAATGCATCTGTCACAGCTCAGGCGTTTTTCTTGGAAGAGGCGGAGTGGAGCTGCTTGTGGAGAGATGAGCTCAAAAGAAACAGATTTTTGCCAGGCTGTGGCAGAAAATCTGATGTCAAGACACTAAAGAATGCAATGAGCAAGTTGACCTGCACACACTATTGGGCCGGGAGAAGCACGAGTAACAACTTGCAGCTTTAGTGTGGGTCTGTGATTGACAGGGAACACCAGTGAGTGACGAGACCAACTGCACAGTTACCTCCATGCTGCAGGATATGATTAATGAGGAGCCATTAGCAATGATCAGCAATTTTGTGACTTGATCATAATTCCTTATGATCTCTCAGACTCACTAGTACAGAACCCTTTAATCACAAGCTTACTATAAATATGGTTGCTTTATGAAACCGTGGGGAAAGTGAGTGCATTACAGTAAGTGCTGGGGAGCAAAGAGGCCAAACAGTGTAGCGCATTTCAAAGAGAAGGAGAGGATCAAAAGGATCAAAATGTGGCGAGAGTGTGCGCATGCATATGCATCACTTTTATGACACGTGTTGTCTTTGGGCTCTTAAAGGACGTCTTTGCTGTGTTTCAGCCTCAGCTATAATGAGTCATAATCCAAGACCATCAGGAATATGATGATATATATGTAAATGGGATACATTCGGTGTTGTTTTTCAGAGCAGCTCACAGTTATTTTTACATCCTTCTACTCATTGATTTGATCCTGAAGACCAGTAAGACTGTCCAAGCACAACCACCTTAAATATCCCTTTCCACAGATACCACAGTGATGGCATGCTGACAGTTGGTAGAATATGCTATGATATGTCGTTTTATATATAATTCAGTTGCAACAAGGCAGGCAGTGGGCCTAGAAGTAGGTGGAGAAAAAGCAAGGCATTATGGGACTCTGTTAGTGCAACATGTTGGAGGTCTGCCCGGTCTCTTGTCATAAATATTAAACAGGTGGAATTACTGGAATTAATATTTTCTTCACAACTGATTGGCCCCTTATATTGCAAAATTACTTAATTGTTTAAAAATAATTTGCTGATCATAATTCAGCTAATTGTTGCTCATTGAATTTGAAGAGATAGCATTTTCAGCCAATCAGTCAATTAAGGACAAATTCCTTTAAATTCAAATTATTTGAATCCAACTACATTTATTTGCAAAAATCATAATTTGTTTTAAATATATACCAACCACGATTGAAAAAAAATAAAACAATAATAAAAGCCGAATTAGGACTATTGCATGACACAACAGTACAGTGCATGCAATACATGTATGCAGTGAAGTCTGAATTTAAGACTTTGTCAGAAAAGTTAAAAAAAATGTATAAAACAACTACAAAGAAACACCATAATGCACACAGTACATTACATGCATGTGTTTCAGTTCTGCATTGATATTTTAGTCATTATTTGACATTTTGTCAAGTTTCCAGTTATTTATTTCTTCGACTTTATTTTCCATTTACTTCAGTCTCACACGTTTCATTAAGTAAGTAGCATCCTTTAAAAATAAGATTTTGCCAATAACTCATAATTCCTAATTATTTTGAAAACAGGAGCGTGCTGCCATCCCGCAGCAGCCACAGCAGACGGGTTTCTGCGCTTTAGGGCGGAGTGGCAGCTGGTTTGGTCCATGCAGATTGTTTCTGACACTGATGGAGCGGAGATGTTTTTACTGTACTGGCTCCAGAACCACATTTACTGCACTCTCTCTGCTGTGGCATAGTGCCTACTACTCAGTATGAATTAGACCCTCATGCCCACAAGCAAGCATGCACGCTGGTACACACACAAACACTGCATATACACACACACACACACATTTACATATCTTCACTGCTCTAATTGCAATGTTGGAACAGTAGCCCTTCAAGGTTGTTGGGTTTTTTTTATTCTAGGGGAAACTGTTTTCTAGAAAAAAATCGCAGCACTTTATATCTTCTGTAACCAAATGTGACACTTATGACTCAGGCAGGAAGGATACAGTTGGGGAAGTGGAGAAGGAGGAAAAGAGACCCCTCTGATCCAGAAACCCAAAACCTCATTGTAATTTAGTCATCGGTAGAAGGCAATTAGCAAGAGAAGGACTGGTCTTTGCCAGAGCAAGCAAAACGGCTGACACACTGAGAGTAAACTCTGCGTTTTGCAATGAAAGTACAATTTTGCCGCGCTAATAATGTGACAACAGACAATGGTTGTTATTTTTTAAGATAATAGCAAGTGCAAGTTAAAACAGGAAGAAAGAACAAAGAAAGTTTTATCGTGGTGGGAAGGAAAGCAAATGGGAGGTTAGCGGCATTTTCTGAAAAGAAAGAGTGTGACGCTCATCTAACAGGGGAGGGAAATGAGGAGGATTTATTGATGCCCACTCTCACATAGAAGATTAAAAGCAGGAGGTGGAACGCCTCTCTGTTTGTCTCATGTCTCGTTTCAAATGAAGATTTATTCAGACAAGGCTGAGCCAAACTATTTGTGAGAAGGCTGCAGCAGCCAGATTTCGTAGAGCTACAATACTCCCGGACAATAAACGAAACCTTTTGGTCCAGCTGACCATTGCTGTTCACTTTATGAATAATTGAATTTGAATTGAACACTGACACAATCTAGTATGAAAGTGCTTTGTGGCAAAGGCGATTAAAAGTGAACAGATCTTTTTATTTGTTAATTTATTGTATATACTTTTTTTTTTTTTTTTTTGACAATAACAAAGACATCACTTGATAACAATTAGGGCATTCAGAGAGAGAGTGCAGACCTTGAAGGCCATGCTCTACGTGTCTTGCAAAGTAAACAACAGTGAAGAATCATTTGTGCATCTGCCCTGTGATTCGGAGCCGCTCCAAACTGTTATGGGATCTTTCTTGCTACACCCTTCCACCAAGTTTCATGAAAATCGGGCCAGTGGTTTCTTTCCATAATCCTGCTGACAAACAATCCAAACCCCGAAAACATAACCTCCTTCGCGGAGGCACTAAGGATAGGAAAAGGGAACCCTATCGCCATAAAAGAACGTTACATTTTTGACATTTCTGCAAGATATAGAATAAAACCTGCTCATGGCAACTACTGTATGATTAGCGCCAAGGAGAAATGATGGCTATGGAAAGTAAATTAAGGTATGTTTAGGTTTGCTTAGCCTCAAACACTTTGTTAGCTCAGTATATAAAGGGCACACTGCTTTCTGCGTGGTAATAATTGTGAGGCGCAGAATCGCAGGGATACCGGGCTGGAAGAGGAGGATTTCAAAAGCTTAACAGATGATCAGTTTAAGGCTACTGAGGAAAAAGAGGCTACGACTATTTCCTGTCAGCTCACAGACTCCCAAGTTTCCATCCAAATGCTACGACTATTGTGAGCTCTCCGGCCGATGAGCACCGTGCTTTCCAGTGTAAAGTAAATGGTTGTGTAATTTATGTCAAGAATAATATTGCCCCCAATGTGTTATTGATTCTGTAGATATGCCTTAATATTTGCTCTGGCAGGAGGTTGACTCTCAGCTACAAGATGATTGCGCTGCTCAGTGCACCGGGAAAATTGACTATAATTATCAAATAGGCCACTTAAACTTAATCTAATGAAAATGACTTCAGAAAATAGCTTTACCTCTTAGTGCAGGTTTTTTTTTTTTGTCCGAGCGCCTCGCAGCTGATTTAAGAGTGAAACCCCGACGGAGGGCTTTTCCGCCACATTTAATACGGATCAATTTGTTCGTGTTGTCAAGATTTATCAAATTTTAATGGATTCATATTTCCGAGAGCACTTGTTTAAATATCTATTTTCCCATCTGTGCAAACACCGCCCCTGTCGACACATTCACAACTTGCCCATTGTAGCGTAATCTACACTGCTGTATCTAAAATATGAAATCCTCCGCGTTGGCGAGAGAGGTGTCATTTCCGATGAGGTCACCGGTCGAGGCAGCAACCCAAACACTAACCGCTGTTATTCTTTTCCCTAAATCCCGCTCTTCTGTTTCTTTTTTCTCTCTATCTTTGTTTGTGATCGCCCCATTCTTTATTTTTTCACTGACCTTGTTTGTTATTGGGGCTCCGAGTTAATTTCATTTCCCGCCCACTGCTATGGAAACCCAAAACTGTCTAAGAGTGGAAACTGTGCTGTTCGATGTGCCTGGATAACAAAACGGCGGCAGGACGAAGGCCACAGGCTTTAAAGACTAACTGCTGATGTGGTCTTTATTTTTCTTTTTAAATATCTGTCTGACAAATCACTTATCAACTACTCTCATAGCTGTAGCTCAAAAATAGCAAGAAGTGAAATAAAATGTATTACAATGTGCTCTAAAGAATCCTTGATTGAGAGGAATTCCTCATTTTGGTTTCCAGACTTAAAATACTTTATGTACATACTGTATGTCCAACCTGGCAATTATTATAACTGAAACTAAGTCTGAAAAAAGTTGCATAATAATTACATTAAATATCAAACGTTTAACGCCTTAATACATTCAATTATACATTTAATTATATTTAATTTGAGTTTTTAGGATAGTTAGTTTAGATAGTCTAGCTTATTTAGGTAATTTCCTTTAACCAAAATGCTGTCTAGTTTTGGTTTGTCTTATTATCCTTGTTTTTAAAGTGAAAGTGCATCAGAAACCTTGGGAACGAGTGAAATAACTCTTCATACTTGTGAGCGTAGTATCTTTCTGCAGGGCGTTGGAATAACAAGAGTCAACCCTGTCTCCTAAAAATGACATTTTCTAACCTAATAATTTGCAACATTTGGTTAAGGTTAGGGAAAGATCAAGGTCTTGGATAAATAAGTGATTTTTAAGCACAACACAGGTTGTGTTTTTATTAATGTTTAACTGAAACCACAATCTTTTCCTAGCCTAAACCAAAGTGCTTTTAAAGCCGAAACTTATACCACAAGCAACACTGACCAGGGCAAAGATGTCTTCGTCCGAGACTCTGGGAGATAGGAGGATCATCTCCCATCGGTTATCATGCTCCACCTCAACTTTTATCTCCAGCCAACAACCTGTCCTGGCTGCACGGGAGAAAATACGAGAAGAAGAAAATCCAACCAAAACAAAGAGCGAAGAGCTCGAAGTGGGGACAAAAGGTGAAATGCATTCTCCAGGTTCTTTTTTTTTTTTTTTTTATCATAAGATGGACATCTGGCTATCTACTATTACCTGCTGGTACATAATCATTTCAATATCTGCCAGTGTCTCCGGAGGTTAGAGAGCAGGACGAGAACGGGAACGAGGCCGAGGCCAAGTTTTCTCCCCGTGTCATACAGAACCAGGTCTTAGCTTCAAAGAAAACACAGAGGGGCCCCGTTTGGAAATGAATTTTCGCCACAAACTATCATCTCATAACACAAATATTACCATTAATGACTCAATTTCCTTATAATTTCCTTATCGACCCCCCTAATTAGGCCCATTTGTTTGCTTTGTCATCCTCCAGTGATATGGGCCTTTTGTTATTAGAAGCAGAGAGGGGACTCACATGGGAACTTGATGACTTATTCTGCTGGAGTGGGGGTGGGGGGGGTGGGCTACCCCACAGCTGCTGAGGAGCCCCTGCAACACACATTAGGACTATAGAGGCAGCCCTCATCCTGCAACACCAACAGCCAGCAGCAGCAGTGGGAGCTATTTAAAGAGCACTTACTGGTAGCACGCTGAGTCAAGTGCCCCTCTCCGTCTTTATCTCTCTCCCCTTCTCTTTTTCTCTTGCTCACCCTCCCTCACTTTCTCACAGTGTCTCTCTAGTCCCTCTTTCCTCGCTCTCTCTATAATGGGCCTTCTACCGAGGAGCTAAATCGGCTGAGGCCAGCGCTTTCCGAGCTTCTCTCTGCTCTCTGCTGGACACCGAGCCTAATTAAATGGCTGCATTGTCCCAGGGGGAGCAGAGCCAGCAAGGGGAAAGGGGTTAATAGGGAGGGGAAAAGTGTTGGGCAAAGGAGGAGAGGGCATGGCTTTATTCTATCAGATATTCTCCATTTCTTTTCTGAAAGACAGAGGGAGAGCATGTGTGTTTTTGTCTCTGAGGTGACTTTGTTAGAGAGAAAGAGAGGCAAAGAGAGGGAAAGTGTGGATTCACAGCCCCTCACCCCACTAAGAGTCTTATCTGTGAGAGCTAATGAGTGATGGATTAACCTGGGATCACCCCTGGCAAATTGAGATGACCCCACAAACTTACCCTAAGTGCCCTCCCAGAAGACTGCATTCCACTTCACACAACCAAACAAATATACACCAGCCTTTGGTGTTATTTTCTCTCCAGAAAATGTCAGCTCCTTAAAGGTAGGGATCTGTGTTTTGACGTAAACACAGGTTGCTTGTAGAGCTTCACCAGTGGCATCAAGTATTAGCCATCGCCCCGGTAGCTCACCTAGTACACCCCTGTACTCGAATCAGATCCTTCTCTCTCCCTCTTTCCTGTCTATCTTCAGCTGTACTATCATTAAAGGCAAAAAGCCCAATGCATAAAAATGTTTCCAACTATCCTGATTTCTTTACGTGACTCTGGAAACATCATCATTTTTTTCAGAGGGGTTAAAACAACATGGAATATGTGGATGCGGAGCACCCGTCGAAACAGTTCATTTGGGACGAATTAATCCAAGACCTGACTGCAAACATGAGCCCATACTGCGAAATCTGATTCACAACATCAAGCTATGAGCTGGTTAACTTTATTTCTAAATCATGCACATCAATGTAAGAGCCTGCAAAGTATCCTTTCCTCAAGTATATTGTAAAACTGTCTACTTTGTGCTGACCTCTGCTGACTGAGATCTCTTTGTGCAACCGTGTCAACCTGCTGCCTGAAAGTGCAGCTTCATTTACTCAACCACCCAGCCATCCTTAAAAACAAAGATAAAAAGCTAATGTATGACCCTTAGCTGCCTGTATCACTGCTGTTTGTAGAGACAATCACAGGCCCACACACACACACACACACACACACACACACACACACACAACTGTGACTTCAAGGCATCCATGACGACCGGGTGCTACAAACCTCTGGTGACTTGCTGGCTGCCACACACACACACATACACACACATACACACACACACACACACACACACACATACACACACACACACACACACACACACACACACACACGCACACCTACATAGCCTGCACCATGACTTATATGGGAAAGACAAAGACGTTGGTGATAAATCATCGTCAGCTCACACACACACACAGACACACACACACATACACACACACACACACACACACACACACAGAAGGAATTCCAGGGTAAGTTCTTTCTCTGGCAGCGTGTGAGCGTGTTTGACGCAAAATGAAATTGTTTGACTCTGCTTGATCTGTCACAGGTGCTTTCTCCGACTATGTGTGTGTGTGTGTGTGTGTTTGAGAGGGGGGAAAAGGAAGACTGCGTGTACACGAGATGCAAAGAAATGAAAGGGTAACTGCGTCAAAAGCCTTCACAACTTATTCTACCTCTACGGTCTAAA
The DNA here is from genome assembly GCA_943590825.1 of Bovichtus diacanthus. NCBI lineage: Eukaryota > Metazoa > Chordata > Actinopteri > Perciformes > Bovichtidae > Bovichtus > Bovichtus diacanthus. Next base: position 951,189 of record CALSBV010000196.1, on the reverse strand, counting down.
TATTTACAGCATAATTAACCACCGCAGACACTTTATTCCTCAGAGGCAGTTCCAGCTGAACGCAGTTCACTCAGATGACGACAGCAGTGTGCTACAGTAACAGTGTGTGTGTGGGGGGGGTGCGCTCTGATCTACACAACAGGCTGCTGTGTCAGGGTGTAACGTCGTCCCACCATTAATCATCTGTTGCTGTGAGTGTTGAGGACCCCTGCTTCGGGCCCGATGTGCTCACGCTCGTGCTAGGTGGTCCTGTCGGCGAGCAGCGCAACTGCTGCCAGGGAAGTTTTTGCCAGGACTTTCACCTTGAATCAAAGGCTGAGCCGCATGCAAATAAAAAGGCTCCTTCTCTTTTATGTTTTGGTCTCTCACACTCATAAGCGAGTATCTGTTTTTTATTGTTGTTGTTGACGCTGTTACGGCCCTATCAGCGACAGGGAGATTTTGGAGGAGTTGTAACAAGCCGTGCCAAGGCTTTCATTTTTAAGTGTGAACAGGCTTGGGTAATTGAAGCGTAATGTAACAACACATGCTGCACCAGCTTCAGATACATTTATTCTCATTACCATTGCATTATCGAAATCACCGCAAGGCACAGCCCAGGGCACAGTGCAGGAGAGCGACGTTCTTTTCTTCTCTTAAAATCATTTACTCTCTTTCTTGCTTCCTTTCGTCCTCTCTGTGTTGTTGCCTTCAGCCCACGTTATATATTTGCTTTGGCTGCAAACACTCGCTCTCCTCTTGGTAACCGTACAGTAACCTGCTGCCACACAGAGGTGCTGAGGTCATCAGCCCTGATCCTCTACAGCACCGCTGGCCCAGGCCTGGGGATCAGGTCTCACATACGCACATCGTTTTTAACTCTAAAAAGCTGCCAATACGCATATATCATCATCTCTCTCTCTCTCTCTCTCTCGCACACAGAGACATTCACTCACAATGTTTTCTTTCCCTGTTTACTGGTCCATTTCTGATCCCCTGTGAGACTGCTCTGGTCTGTCTATGGTAGCGGCAGTGAATCAGGATCGTGCTACCAGTGGGTTTCAGACCTGATGACTGCATGACCTATACAGAAACTAGCGCCGCCAAATTTACACATCAAAGTCTGTTTACAGTTCTTGGGGAGTACTTCTGCATATGTGAAATGAGTTGTGTAAAGACTTTTACAGCTCCAGAGGGACTTGAGTCAGCGTCGGTTGGGTCTGGGACTACAAGTTAGGAAATGAAATAAATCTTGGGTTGTGGAGTTAGGAAGAAGTTATCTTACCAGACCTGCAGCTGCGCCTCATCTCTGCTTGAGGCTACATTAGCCGCTACTAGCATAACTAATCTCCAACTGTCAACGATTGAGTAGCATTATGGGAATTGTAGGTGGCAGATTTTGACAAGAAAGAAGAATGTGTGGAATAAAAAAAGAAAGATTTTGACTGTTATCCTTTTAACTGTCCATCATGATTCGGACTAAATCTATTAGGAGTGCAATGCTAAATCAGTGGAGAACTGAGACCGCTGCAGTGGTGGCCAATGTAGAAGTCTCTCATTATGCATCAATCTTGCAGTAGTACCGCTGGGGTCATGCCCGGCTTTTTTTTCCCCCTGCGGTGTAAAAAAACATTTTTTTTTTTTTTTTAAAAGAAGCACAGTGGAGCAAAGAGCTGTTTTTCTCAAACAGCTGATTGCAAAAGTGTCTTTTGTACCTTTGAAGTAAGACAAAATGCAAATTCTCCAAACATTTCCTCGGGGGGTAAAGCCACAGCACAACACAAACTCCGCGGCAGTAAAATGTTCTTTAGCTTTCTCACATTTGGAGTAACAATGAGTAAAGCTCTGCATGTTGTTTATGTACAGATTGTAGCCAGCTGTTGTATCTGAGTGGAATAAAACAAGAATTCCTGATAAAAACACAGTCAGAATATTTTCTACTGTTCATTTCCAGTAAAATGGCACAGACTGTGTCCTGTCTGATTGGCCCCCTGTGTGACAGCATTTACTCTGTGGTGTAAAACGTGGTGATATACACGAGAGACAGTGGGCTGTGATTCATAAAGCTGATGAGTGAGGCACTGGAGTGTCTTGTGTCTAATGTGTGAACACATGCTGATGTTGTTTGCCGTGGGTTTTAATTACCCCTAATCATCTGGTACCCGGTCGATCCAAACCTTTCCATTCCACACAAAGACCTCGGTCGCTTTTCTGCTCAATCACTCTCTCTCACACACTCACACACGCACACACTCATCCCGCGGTTCATGCCAAACCCACAGCACACAGAGATCCTCCCTCGGCTAAGACGAGCTTTCACTATGGCATCAAGTCACCAATTAATTCATTAACAGATGTCTCCCCAGGCGCTGAATAGCTGCTTACATCCTGAACAGAATTACTGTTTTCGTAAACTCCCACTGGCAGACCACGCAGGTTAAGAGACACACTCACACAGGCTTGCACAATCTCTCTCACACACACACACACACACACACACACACACACACACACACTCTCTCTCTCTGCAGAAGAAAGAGATAGACTGTCTAATGTCAAGGCCTACTGTCGGCGTAGAAAGACACATGGAAACACTCACACGAGCAGGCGCAAATACAAACAGGTAACCGACAGACGACAGGTATCAAGGAGCAAGGAGCAACCTGTCGAGTCGCGCGTGTGCATACAAGCGGTGTGTGTTTGAGTGTTTGAAAATCTTGGAGTTGCCTGTATCCCTCATGTCCTTCAAACACCTTTTATGCAACAGCTATCAGCACTTTTGCAGATGTTTGGGAGCCGTCCTAGTCAGGTTCGAACACTGTTTTGCTGAATTTGTAACGCATTTAACTTTTTGCACCTAAGGCGACCAGCTATGATCGAGCTCTCGGCGCTGTCAAAGAGTCCAACAACAATAATGAAGCAGCTGTCATCGCTGTAAAGAAAGCCTACTTTGTGTCTGTGGTTTGAAAAAGATTAATCAGATTGTTAAAAATCTTTAGTGTGCAGAACGCCAAGATTTCTCTCTTGAGAATCTACCTGACAGCGTAAAAACATAGCACAGAAGTGTGTGTGTGTGTGTGTGTGTGTGTATGTGGTTGTTTGTGTGAGCTACTTCTGCAAGTTTAAGCTAATATTAAAAAAGTGCTATGTTTGAAGGATAGAAAGAAGAGGAAAAAAAGATTATTTTGGATCTCATCGACCGGACCAATTATCACCAGCTGCTGCTGGAAGAGTGCACTACAGATTGTATGGAAACATTTGTAATGCAAGACACACACACGCATACGTACACGCACACGCGCACACACACACACTCACACAGAGCATGTTTTCACCCACAGGTTTGCAGCACAGCGATATTTCTCATTATGAATCGGAGAATGATGATGACAACAACAATGTGACTTTCTGTCCTGACTGGCTGGATGTTGTGATAAACCAGCCACAGTCCACGGTGAGTTCAAGCACCGGCGAGGGTGACAAGAGGAAGTGAGCGCGGGCCAGAAGCCAACAGAGTAACACAATATGGCTTTCTTTCAGAGGCAATATGGCTTCTGACCAAACCATTTCTCAAAAACAAGGTCGAGATTCCATTTCTGGTACAAGCGCGCGCACACACTCACACTGGCTAAAAATGCGGACTCACACTGTGAGCGGGATCTGTGTTGCATTATGTGTTGTAGCCAAAGCAATGAAACAAAACCGTGGCCGCACTTTGTCCAAAGGACCCTGATTTCAACAGCAGACACGCAGGCTGTGAAATTTCAGAACCGATTTTGTCTTTTCCGACAAGTTCCACACACATTCCAAGAAACAAAGCTGTGCGACCTGAGCTTTGTCAAAGGCAGTAAAATGGATTGTAATGAAAATGATCTTTTTCCCTTCAGATTAATACCACACAACATTCAGATAGCTCGACAAAAAAAAACAGCTACATATGTGTTTCATATTTCGTTTTTAGTTTTATGAATAATGGCAGCCTTCCTTACATTTCTCTCTCAGCACAACAGACACAAACACCTCTAATTACTGTGCGTGTGTGTGTGTGTGTGTGTGTGTGTGTGTGTGTGTGCGTGTGTGTGTGTGTGTGTGTGTGTGTGCGTGCGTCCGTGTGTGTGTGTGTTGTCCTATCTATATATTGTCCTCAGACACTTTTTTGATATAAACTAATTTCCACTCTTCAAAGGCCTGTCAGAATTTATTATCTGTTCAAAACTGGAATTCCATCAAAATTGGATTGTTTCTCGAACAGAAGTCATGACAAGCAACAACTAGCTCCAAAATTCCAGCTCCAAAGGGCCGCTGCCAACATTAATAGCTTCAAGATCTTCCAAGTTTCAACATATTCAACAGTACTGTGCATTATTTGTCACATCTCTTGGTTCTATTTCAGCCTAAATCATTACGATTATAAATGATCTCACTCACTGTGGATGGGACAGAAGTGCTCAAAGCAGCAGATTTATAAAACTCCTTTTATTGTAATGGATTTATTTCATCATCATTATTCTTTAATACAAATCCTTCTGGAGCCAGATGTCAGAACTATCAATCTAAAAATATATATATATTTTTTTTTAAATGATCTACTTTGCCTTTCATTTGACCCAGGCCTGGTGTCTGGTATTTTTGGTATTTTGTCTGGTATTTTTGGGTCGAAAACGATGGTTGAAGGGCCGGGGAGAATTTACCTCCTGTCACCAGCCGATCCATCGCATTTATTTTAAGTTCACAAGTAACAAAACATACTTAAACTTTGTTACAATTTGATTAAACCGGAAACAAAACGACGATATATCACATATAGTACATCACCTCATACCCTTGAAGGTTTAACAATAAATCAAACCAGCCATGTATTTTTTATCATCAGTGTCGTGCTCCAGCACTGTGACGGCCCTCAACAGCTGTCTTCTGAACTTTCAGTTCTTTATATTTCAAATGCAACCCACCTTTTAAATACCTGCCATAGATTCTCAGCAAAATTAGCAATGAGCATGAGTGTCAGGCCTCTCACTTTAACCCCTTGTGGACACAGAAAGTCACACAAAGACCTATACACTCCCAGTATATATACTCAACAGGAACACTGGCAGCAAATGGACATTTCAACACATACATGCAGAGCTAGAGAGTCCCCTGTGATCCCAAAACATGCTGCAGTAAGTGTGTCTTTATAACGGCATTCTCACTGCATGTGTGTGTGTGTGTGCGTGTGTATTTTCTGACTGTCTTTTTTTGTGTTTGGTTACAGCTACTTGATATATCGTACTACCAGCCTTGCTTACAGTATGTGCTGGCTCAGTGGCCATGTTTCTGTCTGTCTGAGAGATATAACAGGTCTCAAAATCTAAAACAGAAGGGTGAGCCGGTCGTCTGGACCATGAGCGACTTCTTTTTGCAGCGGTTTACAAAACCAGTCATAAACACTGATAAGAGCTCGGGCAAAAGAGATTCTTGAAGTGAGAGAGAGGCCATTCCCCCCTGTTTGAACTATAGCGGCTTAAGACCTGAAGAAAACTGTGTGTGTGTGTGTGTGTGCATGTCTACAGGTGTGTGCATGTCAGTAGGAAGAGGTGAGTGCTGACTGAAGAAGTGAAGGTGAGGAATAGTAAGACGGTGCAAAGTGCAAAGCCACTCTGTCAGTTTATTCCCAGCTTTGTTTGCTGTGAGCGAGACTAACATCGCATCCCGCCGGCACCTTTGAAGATGAAGGATGCCGGTATATAAAGGTGCACGGTGAGCTGCTCAAACATTAACCAGACCTTCAGTCATGTCTGAAAGGCACCGAACGAACATGACAGCAAGGAGACGTCTGAGGAAAGGACTGTGGAGACTTGACGTATTTTGTATGTGCAAATAAGTGTGGAATTATACTGATATGTGCAGGTCAGGATGACTGTAAAACACCTCAACCAAAGTAAGCAACAACTGTCTCAATGGAAAGATCCACCCTCTATATATTTTAACACAGTCAGCTGTCATGTGTCTGTGATATTTTATCGTTTTTAGCCCCTTTGATAGTTTATTTCTTAGGATTTAATGTGAAACTTTGAGTCTTAAACTACTTTTTCTTCCGCCAAAATTGTGCAATCAATCAGAGGTGGTGGAAATAAAAAACACAGCGAGACAACGTTTGATCTGTTGTACATCGGGACATCTCTATGATCACGGCAACCGCTGCTTAAAGCACAACACGTCTGAAGACGGGATGGATTTCTGCTCTGTTTAGGGCAAAAAAATGACCTTTCTGCATTTTCTATGCTGCATTCCTCCTTGTATAGGAGTTGAAAGCTGATGCACGATGCAAGGAACGCTTTCTTTTTGATTCTGTCAGAGAAACTGCACAAAATCCAGTAATTGATTGTTGCCGATACCCTCGCTGGAAACTTTTCTGTTCTCAAACTCCGCTGTAGCTGTTCTGGAATTATCTTAGACCTCATTAAGGTTTGGCCAGTCTTCCATGAAAATAAGAAAAAATACACCACTAAACATCAGTATGCGCACAGCTGTTTTTAAGTGTTTACTTGTGTTCTGCTTGAACTTTTAGTTTGAGTTAAAATTCACATCAAGTCGAGGCACTAAACTGATTTAGTTTTTAGTTTCAAGTTGTAAGCGCGCTTACATATCACAAGACATAAAAACAACTTTAGGTTTTTTATTTTAATGGGGATCAAATCAACAATGTTGACTTTTCTGCACCACATCGTTGCTCCCGTCAGTGAAACGCCCCTGAACAGCACCTGGCAACATTTGAGTGGGATTTCTGCACTTTAGATTTTGATATAGTGAGGCAAAACATGCAGCTCTGTTCAAATCATCCAGCTGATACTGAGCTTTAGGAGTGGGAGACTCCTTGTGTGCACACAGGCATAAAGGAGTAAAAGCAGCGGGGCCGGGAAGAAGCAAGCCGAGAGAATCTCTTCCAAGTCGCTGATATGTTACAGCATCAATGCACCAAGAAGGCTCTGAATTTCGAAGTGGAAGAAAGGAAGAAAAAGTTTCTTTCCTGTCACAGCAGCTTTTACATTCCCATTGGCCCAATAAGGGGCGCCTGGAAAAAAAGACAATTGTCAAAATACTGGCTCACAGGCCATGGAAATGTCACTCTACTGCCCCTTTAATTCCCTGACCCTCTCCCTCACGCATTTTCCTCATCATACTCCCCCTCTCTTGCTTATGTCTGTCTCTTTCACTTCCACTATTGTCGTCCTGTTCCATCTCCAGCCCCTCCTTCTGTCCCGGCTTCCCTCTGTGGTGCGGTCCCCTCATTCTGCATGCCTTCAAGCTGTCTTTCTAATCTGCCTGAATTATTCAGGACACTTTCTCCTCTTCTTTTTTTGTTACCCAACACGTCTCGTAATCTGCACAAACCTGAGAACTGGGTTTACAGTTCATTTGCATTGAAAGAATTTAACTCCGGAGGGGACTCTCTGAATGCAGCCGTTTATCATCATGCAGCAGTTTGCTGAAACAATGTCACCTTCCTTACTTTGGGAGTTGAGTGGGTTTTCTTTTCGCCGGGAGCATTCTGGGGCATCTATCATTTTCTCCCAGGGAAAATAAAGACATTTCCTTCTACTGTTGTTACCCCAAACGCAGATTAACACCTCTAAACTGAGTTTGAAGCATGTCGCGGTTGTGCCGGGGGTGCTGGTTATTGAACCCATTGCATTAGAAGCGTTTCCTTTGCTCTGGAGAGTCAATAACCCAAATGGATGGCGGTGCACTCAGAAGTGTCCTTTAAGGTCCTGATGGAAGTAATCAGCAAAGTGCACTTCAAGAGAAACACAGAGACGGACCAGTGTGTTGAAACGTGCTTTTGTGATTTTTTTTTCCTTTGGGTCCTTTTTTTTTTTTGTTGCCGGTAAGTGAAGATCAGGGAAAATCGGAGGAGTCAACAGTTTACGGCAGTTCCGGCAGTTCCGGCACCACACAGTGCCAGACCTTATACTACACATAGAAACGCTTGGCAGTGCTGTCATTACGGGGAGTGCAAACGACAAACTCTCGGACGTCTGTGTGATCACTAAGGCTGTCCCACTGAATAAACCCATCCATCTAATACACCTCCTTCCATTGTTCACTGTCCTTAGAGAGATGTGACTTCTTCTTCTTTTCAAGATTTGACATTTGCTTTTGCTCTTAGACACACGCACGCACGCACGCACACATTTCCATAACTAAAACTACATTTCTTGCTGACGACATGATGGACGGCGTAAGTGACAGGCTTTTAAGGTTCAAGTGTGAAAAGTCTAACACGCGTGCTGGTCCGGTAAAACATTAAGTGTCAAGGAAACAATTCAATTGTCTGAGTTTACGAGTTCTGCCTAAACCGTTTTTTTTTTTTCTCCCCCACACATGTGTCACTGTACAGTAGATCATGTAGATATTCAAAAGCTATACATTCTAAATCTCCCTCTGCCATTACATTTAATGTATTTGAAAGTAACATTAGGAGGCTATTAGTATTGTTATTATTAGAGTATTATCTGTATGCTGGGATTTTCACCACGGCAGTCTTTATTACTGACTGCTTCTAATGTTGGCCAAATAACAATTTAAAGTTTGTTGTATTGTTGGATTCTGTTTAATAAGAGTCTTAAATGTAATGAAGACACGGAGGAGGAATGGACAGCTTTATCAATGCATATATATATATATATTTACTTTTTATGTCTCCTTTCTTCTGTTCTCTCGGTAAAGCAATTTGAAATAGAGTTTTATTTTTTAAGTGAAGTAAATTCAGGGCTGGATTAAGTGAAGATAAAATCAGTAGGGTCAGTTGGCCCCTATTGAAAAAAAGCATGAGGACTGGCACTGGCTACCGGACAATAATCCAAATTAAAGTAGAGTAAAAAAACACACCGTAAGCCTTCATTTCATTGCTTTCTTTAACACATGATGAGCGTTTTTTCGAGAGTCACACAGTATGTACGAAATGTAGATATTCCCACAACACTGCGCCTGTTGATTTAGCAACACCTTCTGCCAGAGAGAACAAGTCAGAGCTATAGAAACGGCAGCAAACAAAAACCTTTTAAACAGCTGCTATGTGTCAAAGTGGCTGACATGTGCAGTGACTGTCAAACAATATAGAACCTTTTTCCCTGCAGACCTGCAGCAGAAAGGGAACTATAGAGGGACTCACACTGAGGTTTTTTCGTTTCTATCATCAACATCTTTCTGCCTCTCCTTCTGTTTCTTGAGCTGTTCCTCGTCATCCTCCTCACTGTGCACCTCATCGGCAGGACCAACGTCACATTACTGCAAGTCTTTGTTACTCTGGGATCTTGACGATTCGAGCATTTTACTGTCCAATAATTACAATAAAATAAACTAAGTGAAAACAAAAATGTTCACATCTTCCACAATACTACTTGGAATAGAGCAAATAATCAGTATCTGCATCTCAAGTACAGAACCTAAATTGATAGAAACCTGGCCAGGATTCTGCAGTATCTGCAGATTCATGTGTCTGTGCCAGGTTGTAATAAAACTACTAAAACTACTGTAACTTTGAGCAGCTGATGAAACATGTTGGCTCTCAGACACAAAGAACAGCAGCATAGATATGATCAGAGAGTGTGCTTCTTTTTTGTTGTTGTTGTTTTTACACCTGCTCTCTTTATAGAACAGAAAAGATGGTGTTAATATGGTGAATAATGTTAAAGATATTTATGAAAACCTCCAAATTACAGTAATTAACGTTTATTTTTATTTTTCATTATATTTTAAACATAGAATTAATGGAATAAAACTAGAGCCAATTAACATGTTTTAAATGTACAATTAAAAAAACGATGTCATTATAATATCTTGGCATTTTATAATAAACTTATATGTAATACATTAATATTGATAAATCTAGATTTTTATTCTCACCCACAACTACCTGACATTTTAATACATTCTTTCAGATTGATTTTGATGCGGAAAATATTTACGTGATAATTAAAAATAAATCTGTGTTCAATTACCACTGCGGTGAGTATGTTGCAGGATTCTTGAGATAGATTAAAAAGCATCGCTTTACTGCAGCGGTAAAGTCGATCTATGAGAAATGTTCCTGTGGATGAGTAGGCTCGGTGGTCGCGTTTGAGGTGGTTAAAAGGCTCCATTATGGCCTGCAGTAAGCTAAATTGACTTTCAAATTGCATTTTCATGTTGCATGTGCCTTTAACCCAATTTAATGCTCACAGACGTGCGCCATAAAAGCAGGAGAAAAAAAAACGTGGCTTTGCTGTGGTTTTGTTAAAAGGGAACGTTCGAGTTTGGATTTAATGAACTGAAGCTGTAAAATTAGTCGTATATTAGTCATAAAATATAGCAAAATTGTTCTAATTAATTTCATTATTATTATTCATATTATTAGTACGTATTTTACATTTAAAAGACCATCAAACACATCATTTTGCATGACCACATTTGACTTTTGATTGATTTTACATTGCATTTAATAATCTCTCTTTTTCTTTAACTATGCATGTTCAACTGTAGATGACAGTAAATCGTAAAATCACCACCAGTCGGTCCAGTCACCACAAATAGAATTCATCCTAGGCCTAAATGTGGAGCAGCTCTGCTCAGCATCAGAGACAGACAGCCGCTCCGGGATGGAGGACGGTGGAGGGACTTACCGACACACTCGTTGGCCTCCCTGGCTGTGGCTCTCTGCCACGGTCTGTCGTAGTGGAAAGGTTTGCACCTGTCGCACTCCGGCCCGGCGGTGTTGTGCTTGCACTCACACACCAGACTCCCATCCCGGTCCTTTACGCACCGAGACGCGTGTCCGTTGCATTTGCATCTCCCCCCGACCTGCAGGTCCGACACGGCGTAGAAGTACGAGTCCCGGGCCAGCTCCGAGTCGTCCTCGTTCTCGTCGCCAAAAGTGTGCAACCGGCTGAAGATGACTTTAATGTCAGTGGCTGTCACCCAGTCCTGCAGCACCGGGGAGTTGTCAAAGTCGTGCGCCGACGGTCTGCCGTCCAGGGTGCTGAAGGCGATGAGCCCGCCGGTCAGAGGGTACATGTCGGTGTGGGAGTCCGTGCACACGGCCTCCTGCTCGTTCTGCTTCGTGATAACGGCCCTGTTGGGCTTGTTGTACATCTTCCTGCACTGGGTCGAGTAAAACTGAAAGGGTACCCACGTTTTACCGTAGTCCATGGATTTGTAAATAACCATGGATTCAGGTCGAGGCGAGCAGAACTGCAGGCTCACATAAGTGACCTCAAACTTCTTGCCGAGGGACAGAGTCAGGGTGGCATTTTGCGGGTACTGGATGAAGTTCTCGGACTGCCAGCAAGTAAGGTTGTGCGGGTTGTTGAGGTCCGTCAGGTACGCCGGAGGATGGTACTTCTTGGGGTCCGAGGCATCGCAGGTGTGACAGTTCCTGCTCCTCTCGTCTCCTTTCTCCGCCGATGTCACCACGCAGTAGCGGCTGGGCGTCTTGCCGCAGGTGCTGGACACCTTCACTTCCTTCCCGAAGGCGGAGTTGACGAAGTCCGGGATGCAGCGCCGCGGGTTGCCGTGCTCGTCGTAGCAGGGGTCCGGGGGAGAGGTCTGCGCCGCGAACAGGCTCACCCCGTAGCCGCCGAGGGCGCTCCGGCACGACAGGGACGCGGCGAGCAGCACAGTGAGCACAATATCCACAACCCTTAGCATGGTAGGTCCCTCGGTCCCCAAGTGTCTCTGTCGCTGCAGGAGAAAGGGAAAGCGGCGAGCGTGTGGGAAAAGAGAGAGAGAGAAAGAGAGAGAGAGTTAAGTTTGGTGATGGCACAGCAGTCTGCAAACATTTCCCAAACAAACATTGGGGCACAAATTAGTATTTGACAGTGATATAAAGGTAACATTCACTCACACCTCATGCATGGCAGCTTTTGTGAAATTTCTATAAAGCTCACTTTACCTGAGAATAATTTAAAAAGATGGAAAAAACCGGAGGTGTTAGGCTAGTTTTCTCTATCGGGCTTCAATCACAGCTCCTCCTGTTTTGTTTGTTTCTTCAAATCTCCTGCGTAAAAATAGAGGAGCGGCTGGATTTAAGAGTCGCTAGTGTCCTTATAGCAAGTCCCACTCCTCCTGCCGGTCTTTTCACAAATTCACTCTCTCCCTCTCCCGCTCTCTCTCCCTCCCTCTCTCTCTCTCTCTCTCTCTCTCTCTCTCTTGGATCGGATCTTGCTTGGCACAGCTTTAGGTCAGTTCGTCTCGAGGGGTGACACCAGGCGGAACAACGACATCCACTGGTGGCGCGTCAGAAACATTTGACGTGCGCAGAGACGCAAATTACCGCAGAAGAAAGAGAAAACAACACAGCGGTGGTTCAGTGCTTGCCACACCTTTATCTAAACGACACCTGATAAGATCGTTAAATCGTCGGGATGTGCAGTAAAGCACAATAGGCAAAGGCTATTGATAGGCCTATTACCGCAAATGACTGTAGAATGATGATTATTATTGCTGTTTTCACCGTTTACACAATAAACGCTTGAGACGGGCAAAGCGATTTGTTGTAGCTATCCTGGTGATAAATACTAAAATAAAAAAAATGTAAAAATCCATTTGTTTTAAAGGCTTTAATTTGTAGTGTACGACTATAGAAATATTGTTAAGGTGCATTATTATAATGGCATTATTAGAAGATGAAATGAAAAAAGGTAATTATGTCCACCAAAAGTCTCTTTGAAACACACCATGTAGAAACAATGAATTGAAGATTGTCCAGAGGTGAATATTTTAAGGACTTCCTTCAAAATAAAACATCCTAATGAAGTGTTCATAGTGTGGAAGTGTGCTTGTATTTGAGCTCCCTTCGCATCGTGTTATACAGTTTCAGTTTCAGGTATTTTTTTTTTTTTAGATGACTGGCTGGCAGTTTTATCTCCAGCATGATGTTACTCTCACTGAAAACCAAACTCCACACTATAGTGTATATATATAGTATAGTGCGGCACGAGGGGCAGATGCAGCCTCCATAAGGGATATGACATGACACCAAAAGCTTCTACTGACAAAATAAAATGAAACAAATGAAACCGCATAGTTTTTGCAGAATACGTCCCTCCTGTATTGTGCCTCTCTCTCGTGCAGTCCAACCTGGTGCAGCTTCAGCTTCCCTGGACTTGTTGAATGTCAGCAATAGAAGTAATAGCGCCACCTTGCGCCCATACAAGGAAGCACCAGCCCGGCCTGACTGCAGAGAGCGGTGTCTTCTACTTTTCCCAGGCGGTGGAGGCACAACACCGTTTGTTTAATGAGCATGACGACGATTGGCTGCTGCAGGTCTGAATGGTGGATACTATAACACACGAGCAGGCTGCTTTCTGTGTTTCTCCTCAGTTTCGTCCTCCTGTATTATTATTATTGTTGTTTTATCTCAACCTAGCTTGTTTTTCTCTCATGCATTTGCTTTTATTGAGACATTTTAATGCCACCATATTTGTTTTTCTTAGAGAAGCCCTCAGTGTCTGGGATAACTTGCCCGGCTGCAGGCTTGCATCTGTCTTGTTATTGAAAGCTAGAGTTCGAGCACAATATTTGATGTCTTGTGGGATGTGGCAACACGCCACCACTGAGGGGAGAGCAGTCTGGGAGTGATATTTGTTGAGGAAAATATCTACAACTTTATCAATGAATTATACAACGCATTTTTTGAATTATACGATTAATTTCAATATGTTCTCGAATGATTATCAACTTTCCTTTTTGCCTCTCATTAGAGTAATAAAGTATTACAATCACAGTGTTGTTCATTCACTTAGTGGTGAATGTAAATAAGCTTTGAATTCATAATGTTACTCTCAAGGTAAACATTGTGCACAGCAACACAAACAGAAATACTGTTTACTGTCACTGTTTTGTTTGGCTTGTCACCACAACTCTCTCACTTTAAGAGAAGGGGAATTCACAGTTGCACTATTACATGAAATGTAAATTATAGGCAAAGCAGGAGGGGAAGTTATGTGTTTCCCTGTCTGGGGGGGGGGGGGGGGGGGGGGGGGGGGGGGGGGGGGGAGAGAGAGAGAGAGAGAGAGATAGAGCAGGAATAGCAGGACCTCACAAACTGTGAATAAATAAACACAATGTAAATAGTGTTATAAGTAACAGTCTGTTGGGACTTGAAAATGTTATTTTTTTTAACTCGATACACATTATTAGAAGACTATTATATGCACTTGTTTGTTCATTTGCATCACTGATTTGAAAATGTCGATGGGGTCGCTGAAAAAAAAAAGAAGCTCTGTTTGTGTTAATTGTATTAAGACAATTACGCACAGACTGTACTGCCAATACTTGCCTAGCGTAAGAAAAATAATGAACAAAGCCACAACACCCAAACAAAGACACTTTCCTCAAGTGTTAAAATAGGATGAAAACAAACACGTCAAACAGATGACTTCCTGTTAAGGGCCAACATCCCTTCAAAATCCGCATGCAGCGTCTCACACACGCATGTAGAAACACACACAATGACACTTCCCACCTATACACATGAGCAGCCTCCTTCATTGTGCTCACATGCAACTCTTTCATACACTTCCTGTTTGTGAGGCACAGTGTGTGTGAAGTCTTTGAGCGCAGCAGAGAGCTACAACTGGTTACCAGCGGCTGATTTCACTCTTGCTTCGCTGAAACGCTCCGCCGTGCCCAGGATGTGGGTTTGTCTGTTAAACGGTGATGTGTGCGGTGGATGAATGGCAGAGGCACCACGCTGGAGACACTTTGCCTTGGACTCTTTAGACGCATACAGAGGCGATGGATGCTGGACAGTAAAGTGCAGGTAAGACAACTGCGTATATTTGACTGTCTGTTTAGTGGGTCTTCTCTGCTACTCTTCAGGAATCTCCGTGAGACTCCGTGAGTGACAGAAGATTGTAGCGTTAACATGTTTGCATCTGAATATGCAAGTGTCTGAGAGTATGATGATTTGCGACAATATTATATAATTGCAAATGATGTCATTGATCACAAATGATTTAGCTTCATTCATCTACTGCAGCCAGTACGACGGTAACGGACAGATCGGGGACCCACATCCTTAAAAATCTTTAAAGCTGCTTTTGTTCGTCAACTTTTCATGTCAACTTGTTTTGAGTCGTGTACATTTGTTTTACAACATCCAAGTTCATTTCTCTGCAATGTGAAAGGCTCAGGTGTCTTGTTTTCTGTCAGAGGAGCTGATGGGCAGCATCATCCTCCCAGTGATGGCAAAAGCAGGGCTGTCGTGGTGACAGACAAGACACCCTCTGTGAGCTCACAGGACCCCACTGCTATACCATTTTAGGAACTTCTGCATTTTGACATTTGCTCTATATGATTCATTCTTTTAATAAACGCTGAGGAAGTAGACGAGCAGAAGCCTGTGTCTGTAAATGGAAAGAGTTATTTAAGCCGGTTTGATATGTTGATGTCAGACATCTGTGTCAGCGCTTTAAACTGCATGACAAATTGATATGGGTTCCTGAGGTAATTTCAGCGGCTGTAGTTGGCTTTAAAGAGCAGGTGAAGTGTAATTGATTTGAACATCACTTATAATTCAACTTCAAATGCTGACTATTAAGTCTGTCCTCGATTCATCATTTACTTGGTTTGGATAGATGAAAAGTGACAACCAGGGATGCACGACTATAATCCTGTTAACTGTCCCTAAATAACAAGCATACATTCAGATTAACACGACAGAGCCTATCGGCGATGTTTGAGGGCTCCACCCCATAGAAACTTTACAGAGCCAACGCCTGAATCCTACATCCTTTTGTACTGCATAAACCAACCTCCTGTCAACCACATTTGACTTAAAGGTACAGTAATCTTGAAGCTGACTTTTAATTCAGGTA
>CALSBV010000196.1:921608-935361 GCA_943590825.1 Bovichtus diacanthus | reverse complement strand
TTGTCTTTTATATCCCATATGATCCTCTTCCTTGTCAAAACCTGGTGCCTACATTGCCCACAATGCAAGTCCACGGCTGACGTCTGGTTGGAGATACAGGTGTGTTACGCTTGTAGCAGCTATTTTAGCCTCGAGCTGCTAGCCTTAAGAAGAGATGAGGAGCAGCTACGGAGGTGTAGTAAGCTCAGGTCTTTCCAACTCCACACCCCAGATATGTCAGAAATCAACATTTACACATTTTCTTTTCAAATTTGTGTTACGTAAAAGTGTTTTATTTTCTTATTCTGAGACCAGGTCTTTTCAATACGCAAGTCAAATAATTAATATTCCAGCTGTGTGGCTATGAAGGTAATTTTGACTCGTGTCCAAGTCTAAAATTTGAAATATAAACAGCTCTGTTCTGGAGGGTGGATTTGATGGCACAAAATGACAAGTGGGTGAATGTAGCTTTGACTTACAGCCATGAGGTAAATACTGCCTCATGTTTAATGGACATTTTTTCTGTCGTTGGTGATCTACTATGTGATGAGTCTTAATAAATGCCATTACCATAATAATCACCAAAATAAAAGCATACGCCTAAAATGTAATAAACTCCTTGTTGCTTGCCTCCTGCCTGTCAACAGACTCTTCCAACCACAGGAATGGGTCATACTATTTTTTCTTAGAAATTGTTCAATTACACAATCAGTTTGAATAGAATCATCTCCTGTTGAGAAATAACAACTGCCGCCGTAGCTCATGTGTCAGGCGGGAACATTTTGTGTCACAGATTAATGACGATGATTGGACGTAGGTTTTGTCAAGTCACATTTATTTATAAAGCCCATTTAAAAACAAGCCACTTTGACCAAAGTGCTGTACAGATCAGATCAGGTAGCCAACCCAACATATAGCACGAATAAAAGAAACACTGACATAAGCATTAATGCACACAGCACATAGGCATAGTCACATTCAGCCGCATCAGGAGCCTGGATTTAAAAGAGTCAATGGAGGGGGCTGATCTGATAGGGAGGGGGATGATGTTCCACAGTCCAGGGGCTGCAACAGAAAAGGCACGTCACCCGTGAGTTCTGCGATACAGCCAGCATTTGCCTTTTATTTTATTGTTATGTTTAGTACCAAAACAGGTCTTTTGGGGAGGATACCTTAACTCTGTTTTCTTGCAACAGGAAATCTGTCCTGCCAAAACATCCTAACTGAAACACTGAACAAAAGGTGATAAAACACACCCCTGAAGTGCACCAGCACTAACAGTTATGGACTTACACACCAGCCTTTGGTTCATGGCAATCCCGGACCCAAACAAAAGATTGTCTGACACCCACTTCATAAACAAGATGCTATACATTATGTTAGATGCACTTTCATTCCTATAGGCTATGATTTGGAGATTTTAAATCACAATGACATTTATACCTGGTTAAATACAAACTAAATACACTTGGCTTTTAATCTGCATGCTCTCTGTCTCATCAGAAAGTATGCATTTTAAAAAGCATAAACACAGTAGGGTTTACTTGTATTATTATGACGCACAGCCTGACCATTATTGTATTAGTTCTGCTACTATCAGAATAATACACCAGCCACATTTAGCAATGATAACATATTATATATGTTTGCACTGCCGGTCATATACAGATATAGAACTCTGCAGGCAGCACAAGCGTGCAACAAGAACGAACCACACATCACTAGTTGCGGGCAGTTTTTTTATTGTCCTTGCTAGTGGTTCTGTTGCCTGTGCCACTGTTTATTGAATAAACACTCGTCTGCTGTAACCATGACAATATACAGTATGTGAAGTGCCTAATATCCTCTGCATGTGTACACTGATAATTCATTTTGGGGAAGTCCTAGTTGTTGTTTTTTTCTTCAATCCACTGATGATCTATCATACAAGTATCCACAGAGCTTTATTTTGAAAGATGTCATGGATTAACTCAGGGCTTGAGAGGTTACAGTGACGTTCGCAATAGTCTTTTTGGGGTTGGAGCAAATTTGTTGTGGTGAGGTAAAACCTGTGGTTCCTGGCTCTCTTTCTATGTTTAGCGTGTGGCTGTCTGTCTGAATTTGTGCATTAACATGAATCCACATGCGCTGTCTTTCAGTGCTGATGTGCTCAGCGGGTCAGTCAATGAACCGCTGGAGCCTGGAGGAGCTGGTGAAGAGGGACACTGAAAACTTCCTCATCCTGTTACAACAGATCATCAGGAAGACCAAAGAGGTGAGCGGTCAAAAGGTCAAACAGAACATATTGTCTGTACATGTTGTGTAGCTGTGTCTCACTGTTGTGAAACAGTACTATAGTTACTGAATATTCAGTAATAACAGTTTGTCAATCCCTGTTCTCTTTCTGTCTGTCTCAATGTGTGTGAGTTCAGGTTCAGGAGCAGTGTCAGTATGAGCTGGTGGCTCCCCTTGCTATCATGTTCTCTTCAACGTTGCTTCAGGTACAAATACTCCAGATGTTTACAACACCTTTAACTGTCCTTCCCCGCTCAGTACCATTTATAGTTTCACATGTGTAAGAGCACTCTCCAAAGGGTTTGTTAGTTACTCAATGCAAACCACTATGACGTTCTTTCGAGGTGTTACTGTAACAAATGTTTCTAGCACGACTGAAAAACACTTACGCACAACACTTACTGGCTTTACAAGAACTATTTGATTCATAAACATTGCTCCTGTTGTTGGACTCATTTAGAAACCAAGTGATCCAGTAACAGTACACACAAATCATGTTATTGGAAATCTGGTTAATTGATTTATTACTGGTTAGACAGAAGCCAGAAGTAGAGAGAAGAAGAAGAAGCCACTGTTTGATTGCTGCACTAGGTTAACATGATTCTATACATTTACTTTTACATTTATTACTTTGATTAAAATGCAATATAATATCTTGTGATTGTCTTGACACTGTTTAGTTTCAGTAGGAACCACAAACCCTCAAAAGTTCAGTTTGAGTTCTGTAACTTACATCATGTTACAACTTTGATAATAATATGATTGTAATACTGTGAAATTACTTATGAAATAATATTACGTTGTTACACTAAACTGGAAGCATTACTTCAAAAGTTATGCAACATGTTTGTAGTTCATGACGTAATAATACACTTAAGCAGTAAGGTAATAATGGATAAGCCAATATTGTTATAGCATGGTCAGTTATATTGCACGTCTCATGAAGGCATAAAGTCTGGTTAATGTACTAAATGGGTGTAATACATGACATGAACAGGTTTTATTACATATATGATTCATCCGGATTTAATACAAAATATTTTACAAGTTATTACATCATCAGTTGCTGTTAGGAAAGCTCTCCTCTCTTCAATATAGAGGAGTGGTTGGTCCACACTGTTGCAGGAATGATGAGTCCATTAAGTTATTCTCAAAGCTGAGGATCCCGACTAAAATACCTGATTTGTGCCTCGGTTGCAGACACCATATTGTCCTCCAGACACAGAGCTGCTGAAGGAAGCTATTGAAGTGTTTTGCTGCTTCCTCACCTGGCCGGAGCCTTACTGCAGTGTGTGTAGAAACCTCCTCTCCACACTACAACTGGAGATCAAGGCTCCAGGTAAATATAGATATGGGATCATTTTTTTAAGGGCACAGCGTGTGTGTGTGTGTGTGTGTGCGTGTGTGTGCACACGTGTATTTCTCTATCAGTCTTCTCCGAGTCTCTGAAACAAAACTGTCTTTCAACCCTGGTGATCTCCCTCCCCCTAGTGGCAAGTCAAATAATTGCAGTTAGGATGACAAATGCAAAAGCACAAGCACATTGCATAACATGTCAACATATAGGCATAACATATCAAAAAATATATTAGTGGAACAACATCAATGCCACCAAGCCCTTATGTCCAAACTTACAATAAATTACATTTCTATAAAGACAATTTGCAGCCTCTGCATACAACTGATTATTAATTATAACCGCCTCATCAGTGCAGTAGCCTCATTAGAAATAGCCAGAAAACAGGGAAAAACTCAAATGACCGACAATAAATATAAAGAACTATGGACACCACTGTGGGTGCAACAAGCAATATTAGGCCACATCAGTTAAATGAACTGCCACTTCTCATAGAATAAACAGCTGACTAAAACATCACCAAAGCAGACAACACAGAGACGATAGCCTATAACAATATAAACTCCACAGCGCCTGTAGCCACAAATACACATACGAAAGCAACAAGAGAGCTGCACAGTTACACCATTCGCAGTGGTTGCGGAAGCAAATATAAAGGAGTTTGTTATTGTACTCACCTGTCATTCTGTGAGTCTTGAGCACCCCAAAGTCCTCCTCTCTGCTCGCTCATTCTCAAAGATTAATCAGACATGTTGAATGAGCTCTCTGCGGTCACACAGATGTTACCAGTTGCAAACAACAGAAAGGCCTCACTGAAGGTAAAAGTTCCTAAGTGAACGTTGGTGATGTAACATCATGAGTGTGTTTGATTTGCGTCACTTAGCGTACTCACCGGGTGGTGCATTAAACCAGTGATTATTTAAGGTATATGTTACTTTTTTTAACTATGCTGAGAATGGATTGTATATATAACTCTTTATATACAGTCTATGATGCAGAGGCACAATGATAAGCGTACCCCATAATGACGTCATCCTTTTTTCTTTTTCTTTTCTTTTTTCCCCTATTGCATTGAGCTGCACTGTAGGACTATATTTGGTGACCATCCTCACACTGTTTATCAGGACTTTTTCACGGGACTTAAGTTTTTTTTGGCTGTAACGGATTTCACTTGAAATGTGATGAACAATGATGCTTGTGATTTTAAAAACTAATAAAATTTTTTAAGTAAAAGTAAAACAAGGGCCATTTGAGTTTAAGGAATTTAAAAAGTACAAGTCGTCCTGTGATTTTTGAACAGAACAAATATTGATTGCTTGCGTGCAGCTGCTCATTAGCCAACGGCCGTGATGTCCTAAATGCTTCAACTTTATCTGCCTGCTACTGTTCCACCAGGGCACGGTCATGAATAACATTGTGTTCTTGTGGAGTTGTTAATTTAGAAACCATTAACAGCTCAAATAGATAGATGATACATTTTTTTTTCTATTTTCCTCACAGGGATTTCTTTTCAGAGACTGGTGAGAGAAGAACAGTTCCTTAATCCCCCTGGCCAGTGCTCCAAGACCATGTAAGTTCACAATAAAAACAAATTGACTATATACTATAGACTGTAGAACTATAGAATATTATGTATGTAGGCTACTCTATGTATACACAATATAGGATTTATAGTAGAAAAGGTCAAGTGCTGGTGATACTCAGACTTTAAAAATAGTGAAAGACCTACTCTGAATGAGTGCAACTTGTGTGTACAGCATTGTCATTGAACAGCGGCATGTACCTCATGACTTATTTATTTATATTTATTTTTTATACAATTTATTTACAGCCCAGTTCATAGTATGTGTTATCTTTGCACCTTCTTCTTTCTTGTTAAAATGTTATTTTTCATACATGTCGGTGGTTCAGTAAGTTTATCTGATCTTACACCATACTTTTAAAGAAAAAGAAATACAGCGCTCAGTGTCCATAAGTTAACTGAATAATACCACTGAGGTGGTTAGCACTTCCTGACCTGGAAAGTCCCTTTTCCTCCCCTTCAACACCACCTCCACGCACCAATACCATAGAATGCTGTTTGAATCTTCTCCCATGTGAATTTGCATACATGTTCACACATTACCAAAACCATCTGTGTGCTGCTTGCAGGACCGTGCTGCTGATGAACCCGTGCGAGGTGCCCGCTGACTTTCTCTCAGTGGCTGAGCAGCTCTGTCGCATTCAGCACTCGCAGAAAGAGACCTACATCACCCTGATCAAACATGCCTTCCAGTCCACACTAGGCACCAAGTACCCTCTACATAGCATCCATAGAGTCCTGCAGGTGTGTGCTCAGATCTCTAGACTATGGACTAGAAGATAGTTCTCAAACACAATTAAATGATATGTGTGTTTAAAATGTCCTTTGTGGTATGGAGTTACCCTGTATAATCAATTGTTATTAATGTATAACAATAACAAATGCTTGATATGAGTGGTTAGTTGTTGCCTGTTTAAGAGGGCTTTGCATTGTACTACCATGTAAGCAATACCAAGGAAATGTGTAGCATTAAATCTATCGTACATTACATTCTTACTTTTGAAGAAGCCAATGCAAAACCTTTAGAGAGAGTGTCTATTTAAAGTAGACAAGACAGAAATACAGGAATGTATCCCGACGTGTACCTTTACTATACCATATCATGAATACTCTTTGCAGGCAAAAACGGTGAATGAATTGGGGCCGATCTTCTCCACGGTGAGTGATGTCTTAGAGACTGCCGCTGCCATGAGTGACCCTCTGAAGGGCCGCAGTCATGTGATCCAGGGACTTGAGCAACTGAGGGAGAGCATGCAAATCCCAGCATCCAGTGGAAGGAAGTCTGATGGTAAGAGGGCAGCTTTCACGAACTGGGGGGTATATACACCGTCTATCACGTCATAAAATTTCAGTTCCAGTGGATATTCTTCTGATGGGCTGTTATTTTTTCTGTTGTGCCTTGCAGGAATGCTACAAACTCTACCCTTGCCAACAGCCAAGTGTTACATGTTTCACTGGGAGAAAGATAACTTTGGTAAAGTATTCTACATTATACTTCATTGATTCACAAACAAAATGATCTTTCTGCTTTGAGCTGATGGAGATTCAGTTTTCCCCTACTTTTTTCAGCACCAGGAAATCCATCCTCAATTTCACTTTGACAGATATACAAACTATATTGCCATTTATTTGAGTATTATTTTTTCGTCTTTTATTCATATGTGATTGATATTTTGATCCCTGCAGATGTTCTGAACACCCTTCTGGAACATGAGCCTCATGACCAGGTCACTAATGGACAGCCCGAAGAGGAAGAGGAAGAAGACATTGATGATGACGATGATGATGAGGAGGATTTGACAGAGATTGATGTAGAAGAAGAGGAGGAGGAGGAAGAAGACAAAGAAGATGGGGAACATGGAGTAGAATTGCCTTCAATGTCTATCATCCCTTATGGCTGCAGCGCCAACCATCGTGCCTCCACCTTCTCCAACATCTCCTCCCTGTCGACTGCTTCCAAAGACTCCATGTTCTCCACCTTGTCCATGGCCTCAGAGTCCTACGCTCCGTCCCTCTTCTCAGTCACTTCTGGAGTTGATAGTGACTACTTTGAAGATTCTGACGATTACATCTGCTCCTCCCCTGTTGCTGAAAAATGGTCGCCAAAGTCTATGAACAAAACTTCGGCTCGGCTCAGCCAGCACTTGTACCGGCTCTTCAACAAACCCAAGAGCTCTCGGTCGCTGTCCCGGGCCAAAAGCTTAGGACACACAGAGTCTAAAGACATTTTCGTGGTGCGAGATAAACCGCGCTCCAACTCTCTTCCACAGCAAGTCCGGTTACGCTGCACTGAGCCCTTCCTCCAGCCACAAAGTCAAACTCTCAGACATGTCTGCTTCCGAAGGAGGCCCATTCTCAGCAGTGACGAGGACGGTCAGAATACTACGCTGAGGGTGGTGGTGTTCGGTGCTGATCACGTAGCAGGGAAGGTGGCCCGAGCCTACAATAGCCTGAGGAGGAAGGAGAGTGCTTGTCCGCGCCTCAGCAGGGCCTTCAAGCTTCAGTTCTACTTTGTGCCTGTGAAGAGGGACTCTCCAGCAGGGCCGGGGTGCCTGAGGTCTCTGAGTCCTGTGGTTGAATCTCCAAAACGAGCATCCCTGTCTAATGTAAGTAGAAGAGTACTCCAACCAAACATCATACATTGAAGAAAATGTTTTATTTACTAAGCGCTAAAGAAGCTGAGTTGTACAGTCCAGAGTAAAGAAAGACAGGTAGGAGAATTCCACTGTAGTAATTGTTGCTTTTGCTGAAGCAGGATGTCCACCTCACGGGTACAGGGGACAGCACTAACGACATTGCGCATCTCCTCGGTATGTTGGACCCTTGGTACGAAAGAAACACCCTTAGCCTGCTTACCTTGCCTGTCAACGTCGTCTGCCAGGTACAACCTCACATTTATCCAGCTATAAACATGACTGATCTTCAGTGTTGTCTTTTACTCAACCAAATGATTGTTATCATGCAGATAGATAGAGCCTGGAGAATTAGCAACCTTTCACAGATGTCCAAAGTTTTCTTAAGGCTATATCCACATAAACCATCTGCTGTGTTATAGTATTACATATTAAACTGTTTTGTATTGCTCTGCAGCAAACCTCAAAGACGGAGTCAGAGTCATATGACAGTTCATATGAGCAGCGTCTACCCATCCTGGCCGACTTGGTCCTCTACTACTGCCGCTATGCTTCCCGGCCATCTCTGATCCAGCTCTATCAGGCTGAGGTCAGACACACTTTAACACACAAAGAAACCATACACAGCAAAAATGAATAAAAAACACACTATATAAGGCCTGGTATCCAGACCTTGGCAACCATGTGAACAGAAAGATGCCCTGATGCCCTCTGGGTCTCAGTAGTAACAAATGTATCACTGTTCTAAGTTCAGTGATTGATTGAGGATCTTTGGTGTTGCAGTTGACGTTAGCTGGTGGAGAGAGAAGGACTGAGGTGTTCGTCCACTCCCTAGAGTTGGGTCACACCGCAGGAACACGAGCCATAAAGGCCATGGGTGAGTGTGACACACAAGCCAAACCCACGCACATATCTTAGCAACCTTGCCACAATAAAAAAAATCCTCCACATTTTCCAAGCAGTGGAATGCATCATCACTTTTTATGAGGTTGAGACTGGACTACATTTACGGTTGCGGAACATTTGTTATTTCTATTTCATGATTCAGTCTACTTCTACTTTTATAGTTTCACTTGTTGCCACCAATTGCACTTCTGATTTTTTTATTTCCTTTTTAGGAAGGTAAAATTCAGGGAAAGCTCATTATGCCTCATGTCCGTTAGTTACCGTGAACATGACTTATTTATTCCATTACTCAGAATATTCTTCACACAAAATGCTGTGTGTAAAACTATCTATCACTATACTGTCACAATGCAAGAATGCTAGTGTTTATTTTGCTTCACTTCTTCATAAGTCTGACTGTTTGTTGAATGGTATGACTGAAACACTGCTCTCATGGATCACTAATGTGTGTGTGCGTGTTTCTTTTTCTCTTTTTCTATAGGTGCTGCCAGTAAACGGTTCGGTATTGATGGTGACCGAGAAGCAGTGCCCCTGATGTTGGAGGTTTTGTACAACAGGGTAAGACGGTGATTCATTTCATTCCCTGTCAAAATGAATGTCTTGAAGCTGCACATATTCATAAATACATCTTCTCTTATCAGCAGAAAAACAACACATTATCATGTTGGAGACTGTGCAGATTCTCCCTGTTAATCCTAATTCAACTGGTTTCGGTTTCAAGAACTGAAACATCCAAATTTACTGACAAAATACAAAGTCTGCTGAACAGCCATGAGCACCTGCCCTGTCTTGACAAAGCTCGTACTTTTGCCTCTATGATTCCTGTGTTAGGAAGCATTAGAGACGTGTAAACATGATGTTATTCATTATCTGTCACTTGTCTTTCATTAGAAATCTTCCATCAGTTTAAAATGTTGCTCCCAATTCAAAATCCCTGTAGCAGTGAGGCTGCAATTATAATCTCTAAATCAAATCATGTTTATTTATATAGCCCAATATCACACATTTGTCTCAGTGGGCTTTACAGACTGTACAGGATACGACACCCTCTGTCCTTAGACCCTCGCACCGCACAAGGAAAAGCTCCCTAATAGAAACCCCACAATAAATTGTTTCTCATTTCTCAGTATTGTAGTGTTTTTTCATAACGGCAATTTTCTCCTCCCATTCAGGTGGTGATCAGTGGAAGAAGCCAGTGGAAAAGAGAAACCAAAGTCTGTACTTCAGTAAGCTTAACCAAAGCATGCAAGAACCCTGAGGAACTAGGTACGCTACTGCCCCTGACAACTATAATAATTCACTGGACAGTGATAGATTGTTGAGTGTGGATTCAACATAACGCAATAATGACTGTTCACGGCGAAAAGGACATGTTTTTATTAGCAAGTTAATATTTCAACAAAGATTTACTTCCATTAATTTCGTAGGCACTGTATATGCTCCAGCTAATGTTAAATGGACATTCCTTGATGTTTCCCTTTTGATACCTGCATTAGGTGATGATTAAGCAATTACGTTCAGAAATGCAGCAGTATACTCATAATTTAACTAAAACAATCTCATTCAGACGCAAAGATGGAGTGCCTGCAGCTCACAATGACTGAGGTCTTGAAGAGACAGAACTGTAAAAGCAAGAAGGGCTACAACCAGGTGAGCGAGACGTGACATCAGCCTGTCGCGTGGTTTGTGGTTAAAAAAAGCACCCCAGCAGCATGCTTTCACAAACAACTCTGCAACACTATCTCTATTTAAAGACAGAGACCTCATTACATTCTTGATAGTATTTCAAGCTCATCTCACCTGAATCTCTCATCTCACGTACGCAGAGAACAAAGTAATGACTGCTCGATGGAACAAAAAGCCACAACATCTGCTTTGCTCGCATGTGTTTTGACAATAATATTATTTGCACATCATTGTATCTTAATCTCTTAACCCCATTTAAATTGTGCACTTTGATTTGCAACATTGGTTACACATCTCAGCAGAATTTTGCGCTTTTTGAAGGATTGTGTTTTAGCTCAAGCCTCTCTTTACAACTCGGGGACAAAAACACGTTCTTCGAAAAAACAAAAGTAAAACAACTCAGACAAGTTGCAATAGCAAAGAATAACATTTCAAAGGATGTCAATTTTGAAGGATTGTTCCACTATCTAGCATTTTTCTTCTCCAAAATATTCATACATGAGGTGCAATGCATTTAGTTTTGCTTTGTTTTTCTCCTTTTGTAGCAGCTGAGCGTGACAGAGGTGAAAGTGGACAAAGTGCAGGTCAGCGGTGCTGGAAACACAACCTTTGCTGTATGTTTTGACCAGGATGAGAAAAAAATACTGCAGAGTGTCACCAGGTGTGGACACACACACATGCACGCAACACACGTACACACACGAACACACACGTACACACACGTTCACACACGTACACAAGCGTACACACACGTACACACACGTACACAAGTGTACACACACGTACACATACGTACACACACGTACACACACGTTCACACGTACACAAGCATACACACACGTACACACACGTACACAAGCGTACACACACGTACACATGCGTACACACACGTACACACATGTACACACACGTACACACACGTACACACACGTTCACACGTACACAAGCATACACACACGTACACACACGTACACAAGCGTACACACACGTACACACACGTACACAAGCGTACACACACGTACACACACGTACACATAGAAATGGATGTAGACATACACAGTGTCTGGAAAGAAGCAGTAAACCACCAACTATTTAATCTTTCCAATAAATCAAATGGTTCTGTGCTGGTATCTCGAAGCTCCCCTTATCTTTTAACGTCAGGAGTTTCACATGTCAGAGAAATACTTTCTTGTCCCAAAGACAGACAAGACAGGCTTCTCATTTCTTGTTATATTTTAATCTAATCTAAATGTCCTATCGCACCTGCATCCTCTGCAGCCAGAACCCAATTTCCCTCTCGGAGAACATACATGAATTATACACATGTTTACATCATCCACTCACAACTCACAACTCTCGCAAGTGTTGTTATTTATCTAACCCATGTGTCTCCCTCTGTCCAATATAGATGTGACATATCAGTGTGCTATAAACCGGACAGCTCCACTGACTGGAGGCTAAGAAAAGCCCCGACCTCAGCTCAAATCCAGCCTCTCAACCCCACCTTCTGCTCCCTCCTCTGCCTGCCTATAGTCACTTTCAGTGGGGCTCTTCCCTGAGACTTCTGACCACTAGTTTGGATGGTTTGAAAGGAAATATTCTGTGCAATTGTTTATGGCCTGAACAACAGACACTGACTGCAGAAGGAAAGTGTGCAGGACATACAGATTTTTAATTTCTGCCTGGGGTCATGGAGCTGCTGTAGTCAAGTCCACATGATGGCGGCCTCAAACAGCAGTGGGACACAACTGTTGGAAACACAAGGACTTGCTCTGAAGGGGTGATCAGGAAACAGCAGACCTGACCTTTGATACAAATACATACCAAAGAACTTGAGAAACAAAGAATGACTAGACATACAGTAAAATAATAATAATAATACACAGTCCAGCGTTCTCTGTACAAAGCAATCGTTCTCTGTTGTTAAGGAAGCTGTTAAAGTTTCATTCCACAGGTTTCATTTCCTCTTTTCCTGCTGACAGAGAAGTGAGCCTACCCACAGTAAAATTACAATGTAATTCAGTCAAACAGGGTGAATGTACAGTCTGGCTCTCAAATGAGATGGCACCCAAACTGGCAACATCAATATGTTAAAATTAGCCTATGTCCTATCGAGAGATGGAATGTAAAAATCTAGACATCATGTTGGAGTCAAAGTTTTAAGAACTTTTCAACCGACATGGACATGTAGGACCAGGGGGAAATGTTACACTTGTTAACCAGACTGTAATGCCTCCATTAGGAGACTATTGTACTATGTCTGAGAATGGACACTATGGACTTAAACAATATGTATATATTATGTGAGTACAATATTGTATTACATGCTATAACTTGAATGTTACACAATAATGTTTTATGTCTGTTATACATGGGCTTTCAGTGATAACATTTCTCCTAAGGAGTTACAATGAAGTCAATGTTGTTATATATATATATATATATATATATATGACCAGCAGGGGGCTCTGTTGACATTCCAACTGACTTTAGTTGAAGTACAAATTACTTTAACAATCCAAAATTGGCGATATGTGTAGTAAAGTATGACTTTGTAATAACTTCAATGTAATGTATGTACATATAGCATATTTTAGCTCTTGCAAAGTGCTAACCTATATTTCCTCAAAGGTATAGATGGAAAATATAAATTTGATATTGTGGTGCTAAAAATACCTTTATAAAAAATAACTGATTGATTGCACTTTGCATACTGTAAACTATGACATTTAAAAATATATAATTGTTTTGTTGCTGTAAAGAGATACTATCCTGATCACCTGGCCGAGACGGAAATAGTAGCACTGCACATAAATATCTTGAAATATGATATGATATGAAATTGAAGCACTTGAACATTAGATTAGTAAACGAGGTACTTTTCTGTTCAGATAAATGCCCTACGTGCCTTCTCTGATAGAAATATTTCAAATGCAATAAAGCTTTTTTTTTTATTGTATGTGTATCATCTATGCAATGGATACATCTGAAATTCATTCTTTATTAAAACATGTCTTCAACTGGAGATTCATTTGTATCTTGATATTTGCCTTGATTTTAAGCAAGGCCCGTGTGCATTACTTAAAGATAAGATAAGATAAGATAGAGCTTTATTTATCTCGAGGGAAATTGTTGACTTGGTATTGTATACATATTCAGCAAGTGTTGCTACAGTTGTGTAATGTAACTGAACACATTCAGTCGGGAACACTACACTACTTATGTACAGTTTTGAAGGACTTCTATCTTACTTGCGTACTGTCAAGTTATGCTAGATGAGACGATAAGATATCTATCTATCTATCTATCTATCTATCTATCTATCTATCTATCTAT
>CALSBV010000196.1:881637-912593 GCA_943590825.1 Bovichtus diacanthus | reverse complement strand
CTCTCTCTCTCTCTCTCTCTCTCTCTCTCTCTCTCTCTCTCTCTCTCGCTCTCTCTCTCTCTCTCTCTCTCTCTCTCTCTCTCTCTCTGTCTCTCTGTCTCTCTGTCTCTGTCTCTCTCTCTCTCTCTGTCTGTCTGTCTGTCTGTCTGTCTCTCTCTCGCTCTCTCAGACTCTGTCTCTGTCTCTCACTCTCTCACTCTCTCTCACTCTCTCTCACTCTCTCTCGCTCTCTTTCTCTCTCACTCTCACTCTCTCACTCTCTCGGTCTCTGTCTCTGTTTCTCTCTCTCTCTCTCAGTCTCTGTCTCTCACTCTGTCTCTTCCTCTCTCTCTCTCTCTCTCTCTCACTCTCTCGGTCTCTGTCTCTCTCTCTCTCTCTGTCTCTGTCTCTCTCTCTTTCTCTCTCTTTCTCTGTTTGTCTAAATATAGAGTGTTGTCTGCCCACTCATTCTGACATAGAGGAAATGCTGTGTATGTGTCAGTTCCTACACTGCATTAATATTTTCCGTCATAAAGGTTAAAGCAGAGTGTATGTTTTCACATTTGTGTGAGCGAGAGTCCAGGCTTGTAAGAGAAATCTTTTTTGCGTGCGTGTGTATGGGAAATGCACATGCACAAGTGTATTTGTATGCATAGTGAGTTCTGTACATCAGTAGAGTCCAGTATGTTCGTGTGTCTGTCTTTGTATGTATGAAAGAAGAAGATAGAGGAGAAAAGAAAAAGAGACAACCTTTTGACACATCATGTGCATCACAGACCCCAGATAGAGGACAGAAGATGTAAACAGAGAGAGAATGAAAGACAGAGAGATAAGGGAGTGAATACACTAGAGGCAACCGGAAACTTGTGGTCAAACAGACGCCGTTGAGCTGCTGAGGCAGCGCTGTTAACTCAATGTTTTTGAAAGCACTGCTTTTCTAAGAGGGATCAAGGTTAATCCATCACTCAAAATCCTTTCATTGTACACTACGCATGCAGCGTGCGTGTGTGTGTGCGTGTGTGCGTGCTTGCGTGCGTGCGTGTGTGTGTGGGAGCAAAATGTTGTGAGTCTTTGACACACTACAACAGCTGCACATACAAACACCCCCCTCTTTCTTCTCTCCACGTCCCCCTTAAACTCTGCTGACACACACACTCGCACGCATGCACACACACACACACACACACACACTATCACTACCCTCTCACAAGAGGAAATATACGCAGCAATGAGTCTCTGTCCTCACTTGCTCTCTGTTACACACTTGTTAGTTTCAGTACAGAGAGCGTAGTGTGTGTATGTAAAAGACCTGTAGCTTGGTTCGTGCATGTACAGGACAGGGTAAGTTTATGTAATATTATCTGTACTTTACAACTGTTGTACTTTGACTGGTAAACGTTAGCAACGGGAGATGGATGAGGATGGTTTTGGTAGATGTGTTGCCTCGTACAATGCTACAGTTATACGTTTTTGACATGCGTGTTTGGTGGCCAAGAAGTTAACTAATGAGATCCAAATGTGAAAGCATTTGATTTATGTCTGTTTTAGACGTTTTGTTTTGATGTTTTGTTCCTGCGACATACGTACTGTATAGCTCTTATGGTACATTTCTGCTGTTTATTTTACACTAAGGTTAGGGTCCTCCTCACGAGCTCTCATTCTGTGCCAAAGCAGTCATATAAGAAGGATTTATGGTCAGTATGTTGAGAGCAGAGTAGTGGAGTTGTTAAAGAAGTGTCCCAAAAAGGACCAAAGCATGAAAGTCTCACACCCCACTCTCTGCATTTATAATAAGCAGCCTGTTTATGTATAAATGCTGCAGGAAATGCAGTTTCCTGTGGCAACTAGCGCTTAGTGGTTGTTGTGGTTTAAAAGGCTATTTACTGTATGTTGGATATATTAACTTCATCTGAAACTAAATAAGTGGGCGGTTTTTGTTCAGGTACATTTAACCAAATGTCACTATTAATGTACTGTTGTGGGGGTTTGGAAGATGACTCATAAACTTGGGTGGGACCTGAGACAAAGTTAGTGGCTTGAGAGAAGTGGATCGTTTATAGCAACATCTGTCACCTGTTAGCCATCAGTATGTGTGGGTAAGTGTGTGAACTTTAAACACTAAGTTTTTATTATGTTATTAATCAACCCCTTCAGCAGTAACTACACTGGCATAAATGTTAACTGCAGGCAATATATTTCACACACGAATACAGCAAAAGAAACGTATCGAGACACATGCAGGTAGAGATGGTACTATTGTCAGCCCGCCTGGGAACTCAGGGAGTTTTAAATAGCTTCACTCAACTACTTACCACTTGACAGAACATGACTGACACTTCCTGTCCATGTCTTCTTTCTGATTACAGTTGATAGATCCACAATGCATGTGAGACATGACCAACAAGGCCCCCTGGGATAACGCAAGAAGTATGCACAGCATGGAGCCAACAGGTACAGACAACACACACACACACACACACACTGTGATGATGATGAAGATGATGCAGATATGTGCAAAAAAAATGAATGAATCTCCCTCTTGCATACATACTTGGTTACATCTGCAATCATTTGATAACATGCCTCTGGCACGTAGATCTATTTATTCTCTATTAAATAAATATATTTGTTCAGGGTTGGTCTATGTTCCTTTCAAAAATACTTTTAAAGCAAAACCTTTTCATATTCAGATTTAAACAACCAAGCTCTCTTTTGTCAGCCGGCTGCTCCCCCACAGTTCCAGAGCCAGAACTCTACCGCAGCATCCAGGCTGTGCTGCCCAGGGAAACGGACAACCTGCAGCTCCCAGGCTGCCTCAACAAAGGTGACAATAGATATATTACAACACCCTGAAATATAGCAGAAGTGTTAAGATATGAATATTTTTGTCTTAGCGCTGATGGAGTTTTATCTGTCTTTGCTAGTGCTTGGCTCTGCTCACGCGCAATACATGAAATTGTACAAACAACATCATCTCATTATATCACTGGGTTTTAATTTGACGTTTATGGTAAAGAGTTTTCAAACAGTAAGAAGATTCACGTCATCGTGTAAATAATGCATTCACATTCACAATCTTTCTATATCTGGGCGTGTGGATTAGGACAAAACTGCAATCCCATCCCGTAAACCTCCCTGAATAGATACTTACTGAAACCAGCCTGCTGGTCTTAATCACACTGTGGAACATTTAGCCACGTCAGCAGTGTGAGGGCTGTTCATTTGTTAGTCACCAGACTTATTTTAGATTAGCACTGTAATGGAGAAAAGTGTGACGCATTTAGAAAGTTTGCGTTAGTCCTGTGGAAATCTTGCCTCTGTTAATGGCTTCTGCGTTGACCCGTGTTTGCACAGGCATGCTGAGATGGACGCTTCATAAGAAGGTTCAAAACAATCCTGCAAACAGCTTATCACTGGTGTGGGTGCTGATCAAAGAGCTGGAAAAGGTACTTTTCGTCCCCCAAACACTCACCCATGGCTCTTAAAAATGTGTAGCCGGCTTACTTTATCTGAATTATTTACTGATTAGAATTGGAACCATGGACTTTATTCATTATTGGTTACTTGGAGCATAATTTTTTCAGTTAATCAACTAATTGTTTGGTCTGTGCAATATGAACACACAAAAGCACCAAATTTAAGCTTTTAAGAAGCCGATTAGTTGTCTGTCGATCAACTTCTCCATTAATCGACTAATTGTTTCAGCCCTAGTTGCAATGTGCAGTCCTCGGCCTGACAGTGTGTGTGTGTGTGTGTGTGTGTGTGTGATCTCTGCAGGCTGAGAGATGGGACTCTCGCAAATGCATCATCCCTCTGCTCCACACACTGATGTATGCCATCATTCAGGTACACTTCTCCTGCCACATTGTTAACACTGTGAAAATCTCAGACTTGCTTGTTCATACTTTTTTTACACTATTTATTGAATGTGTTGGAATTCTCGCTTATTCAGTTTCCACAGCCCTGCGAGGTAGATCATTTCTGTAATACTGCTGTGTCCAGCTGCCTGACAGGAAGAAGGATGTGTTTTTAATTTCTAGAACAGTTCACAACAAGGAAGTTGACATCTAAAAAAAAATGGCATGTAGGCCTGTGCATGTAATTTTTCGTCATATTTGAGAAACAGTAATAATGATGACTGCTGGTAAGCTGATCGCTATCTGAAAACATTTTGAAATGAATGTCTTCCTTACCGGCCTTAGTTATAACAATTGCATGTGTGTATGTTTGTTGATATTCCAGACAGCCTACATTCCCGATGAGCTGTACAAGCGGGTCTATGACTTTTGTAAAAGACTCCTGACCTACCCTCATCCCTACTGCACCGTAGGCCTCAGCTACACGAGGCGGATAAAAACGGAACGCTCTATTCCAGGTATTAATAAACTCTCTGCTTGACATTGCAGTCTAAATTCATAACAAGAGGCGACTGGTTCATTTCCGTCAGGGATTCAGGAAAATCTGCTTGAGCAGCACCAGCCGCTCAGTGTCATCTTTAAACACACCCAGCAATTATATTCTCACAAAGACTAATCCAGACGGAACAATAAAAGCCTGAATTAAGTATTATTAATACTGTTGACATTTGAACGATATCCTACCTGTTATAACAGAGTTTCAAGAAACAGCAAAAAAGGCGGCTCACACGTGTTTTGTAAAAACGCTGTTTTTCCCTATCAAAAAGAGAAAACTACATTAAACCAAAGTGAAAACGATGAGTAGAAAGAAGACAATAAATGTTGCCAAACTTATACTATAAAGACAGCGTATGCCAGAGAGGCATGGAAAAACACGGCAGAATTTAGCAGTCGGTCGGACCAGATGAGCGGAATTCTTCCTTGAAATTGTGGCAAGAGACTACAGGAAGCAGTAAAGCAGAAGGCCATCACTCCAAGACAAGCCGTTAATCTGCATGAGGATTTGAAATCATGCAATGTCATTAATTTTTCATTTGACCCACAGGTCTGATGTACCAGAGGATGGTCACAGCAGAGCAGAGACTAAAAAATGAGCACTATCCCTTTCAGGATCGGTGAGTCCTAAATAAAAGCCACATGTCTGAGGGTACAATAAAAGCCTTGGGTAATTGAAGATTTACAAAGGCTTATTTTTATTTCCTCGTACTGCTGCATGTAGCCAAACTTCCTTCCCTGTCCATCAATCAAGCCTGTCATATAAATCCCTGCAGGGTCTTCGTTCTGGCTGACCCAGAAGTCTTCTCTGGTTCTTTGGCACAAGACCTGTTGGGCGATATTGAGACGTCCGGATCTCTAGATCACATGTGCAGTGTGGTCCAACACACCATACAGGCCGTGTTAGGAGCAGAGCAGTGCCACGGACCAAAACTTGCTCAAGCCCTGAAGGTCAGTGGAGCCGCACAATACCGCTGAACTTTGCTCATTTATTGACTTCCTTTTTCAGTTGTCTAGTTTCCTTTTGTGGTCATCGTGCATGGCTCTTTAGCGTTGCTGTCATTGTTAGTGCTATTACACTTGTTCTGCCCGGTTGACTGCAGGTTCTCCTGGCCTATTCGTCTTTCTGACAATTCTTTCCTTATAGCTAAAAGGATTTGTAAAGTAAATGTGAAACTTTTTTCCTCATGCCATCTACTCTTGTTTAGTAAGAGCCTGGCTCAGAGTTCTCCTGTGTTTAATTGTTCACTTTCTAACTTCATCAAATGTGACTTCCCGAATTCTGAGCCTTTACTAATCTCTGATCTGAGTTTCGTGTGAATGGATGTTTTTGCAAAGTAGGCTGGACGTAAGTAACTAGAGCCCTCCTTCACAGAGAGCGCAGCGATAACACTTACACCACCGGATTGGACAAAAAGCACTTTTAGTGTTTTCTCCTTATAGGAGGAAAGTAATTATCGACCCAAATCCATTTCTAAATATATGTATCTGAGGAAGCAAGTAAACCGTGGAAGCAGCAAATCCTCATTCAGTTCTCTGGTTGGTCTGGTCGAGCTTTATTCACAGAGGATATGTGTCGATTGCACTTGATCACATGACACTTCGTATGTTGAAATATGGCTGGAAATTTTGAGTTTGAGACGATACGAAATAAATGTTATGCTAATCAAATCTGAAGCCTCATCACAGACAACCGATGTTTTCCTTTTTGTTTTTCTTGTGAGCTGTTTTTAAAATGATCAACATCCAAGTTGCTTCTCTCCTCTTTAATTATCTCCGGTCTAAATTCGGATTGAGTCTGTTGGTTCAGTCGATTTCACAACATTTCTTTTGTAATTTTAGCAACATGCCATATTTTTCCCATGACGAATGCACAATTGAATATGCTGACTGTTGCCAATCAGAGGGAAGTAAATGACCTCCGTGTACAGTGGCGTCACGTGCATAACCTCGATGCTCACTATGCGCAGAGCATGTTGGGAGATTCTAAGTGGTTGCACATAGTACGACTTTGAGAGTAGTGTTCGTAGAATATGATATTCTCAGGCTGCGTTTCTGTAACGGTCAGTTTCTGCTCCTGGATTAAAAATAGTTTTATTCCCTGCCTCCTATGTACGTGTTATGTGAAACATCCTGAATGAAGGTCTGTTGTCTTTGAGCTGCAAGGTGGAAGTGTCTCCTGGCAACGATCCTAAAGTAACACCTCAGCGGGACGCACACGACGGCAGACACACATGCGTGCAACTGACCCCTCACCGCTTTGCTATTAATACACAGTCTGTGTGTGTTTACCTTCCTGTATGCGTGCGTGTGTATGTGTGTGTGTGTGTGTGTATTCACCCACATGTGTTTGTGTGTTTTGGGACAGGACATGGGTCAAGATGCGGAGCCGCACTTTCAGGAAGTGTTGGCGGCTCTGGAGCAGAGCGCGGAGGAGGGCGGCAGAGGGGATGGGGGAGCGCTGAAGAGCCGTCTTCAGCAGCTGTACAGCAAGATCGTCACCGAGACAGACTCAGGTGGGTAGCTTCCTTAAAATAAAATACAGCAAAGATACGCAAGGCAGAAGTTCCCCGAGGCACAGCTGCTCTGTGTTAGGCCTAGATCAACTTATTGGTGTAGCAGTGAAGGAAGGAGACGGGGGACAAATGGAAAGCAAAGAAAAGGAGACGAGGATGTCACTGTGGTGGCTTGATATTACCTGATAGTAACGTCTAAAAGTCTAACCATGCAAAATGATCTGCATGAAGTGGACCAAATATGTGCTATTTGGTTGCATTAAATGAAATGCACTTCAGTGCACATGAGTGCTATGTTCTGAGAGTGCTGTCTGACTTCTTGTTTAGCACTCAAGGTGGCCATCGTCCCGGTTTGCAGGCTGGTCTGCAGTTTTTCCGAAAGTGAGCACAGCTTACACACGGATCGCAAACAGTGGCTGCGTCACATTTCCCAAATAACTGTTGCTTGAAAGTTGCACATGAATTTGCGAGTCCTACAGGGCTCTCACTTTTCTCACGCATGGCTTGTAAGGATGGCAGTTGTGTTGATTAGTGAAACATGTCAAAGTTAATTAAAAAGGGAATCTACATTTTCTCTGGTTCATACTCATGACAACTGATGTCCTTCACTGCCAGCACAGTGGTGTTCAGTGTTCTGTCCGAGCGCACGTTGTCGCTGGTGGACGTGTTTTCCGTGTTCGTAAGAGCTTGACACGCCAGCTATTGCTAAGATCAAACGCGTGACCTCGCCTCGCTCTGGTTTCCCTTCCATGGCCAAAACAGTCAAGTCAGTTGTCTGTATTTTTGTCATTTTCCGGATATCTATTTCCGTGACATCCACTTTTTTCCCCAGCTATTATCATGTCAGCAACCGATCCGATGAACCTGCTCTCCCCTCATCCCAGCTGGGAGATTGAAGGAGAGACAGCAGCGTCCACAGAGGGAGGATGTTGTGGGGCTGGGGAGGTGTTTTCTTTTGAGTGTTATTGTGACAGTTTTGGTCTCTTCCTATCTCTCTTCCTCCATGTGTATGTGTTGTAGAGCCATTGTCTAGCGGACGACTGTGTGACTGCCCTCTTCCTAACCCAGAGATGAGCTTCCACCTGTGGACGGAGGAACTGGATATCTGTAAGTGGCTCTGGAAACCGTGTGTGTGTGTGTGTGTGTGTGTGTGTGTAGGGGGGGAGGAAGTTGTTACTACCAGTCAGCTGAACCTGATTAAAAAGGAAAAAACGTTTCGTAATCACAGACTAAAGGATTTTTCCTGGGAAGATGACTTTTTTGCACGGCAACAATCATCCAGGGAGAAATCCTTTTATGAATGAAAGTTTATTCAGCAACAGTATCCTCGTTAGACGATGAGCATGAGTCAATTCAGCGTGGTCTAGAAAGCGTCAGAGGAGTTTTTATAAAGTCATTATTCAAAAGCTACTTATACCGCTTAGCACTCTGTCTCACAATGTGAGAGGGGTAGATTGTTCCTCGAAGTTTATCACAGCTGGACTCACTTCATGTAACCAACTGATTTGACCCGAACAGATTTGAATTGTAAATCAATGGTGAAACTGACGTGAGTATATTTACTGTATGGTCTTTACATTCTCAGTACATTCTTATTGCCGTACAATAAAGATGTACACCACCATAATCAGTTAAATAGCACACTCGGGGATAGCTTTGAGCTCGTGTGACTTTTTTAAATGAAGAGGATACGTCATGTCGTGCATTATATCATACTTAAGATTGCTGTCGTAGCTTACTGTTTAATTGAATTAAAGGACAGTGAATATTGCCTATGTGCTGTAGGCAGTGAAAACATTAAAAGGCTGAGGGATAACAAGGCAGGCACTGTCCCAATGAGTGCACACTGCAGCTCCTTAACAAAACAATTATGCATAGCAGAAAACTCATGTCTGTGATCTGTTTATGATGAGGCAACGTTCTGAACCTCAAGCAGTTTCCGGCTGTTTTTTTGCTCCTGTCACATTTTACTCAGTGTGGCTTCGTTTTTCACTTCGATGTATAAGTCCTGCACCTCTATGGACACAACACAATCAGGGTTAGACGTTAGGGACGTAGGGAGAACTCAAACATGTCTTTTGTGCAGTATTGTTATACAGTTATAATGCCACAAATCATTAAGAAAAATAGAATCTTTATATACATTTGCCAACAAGTGGTACCAATATTTGGGGGAAAATGGGGTCTCCAATATGTATATGCTATATATATTGAACCTTTTACATTTTTACAACTCCTCTTGTCCTCTCCTCTGCTCTGTGTTAACAGCGTTCAGTTCAGTCACATTTTTTGCAGAATTTTTGGTCTCAGCCGAGTCATTCATGGCTTCCAACTTTATGTTTTTTTTTACAGGATTAGTTTTGTGCAAATGGTTTATTTTTGGTGAAATGTTAAATGACAAATATAGAATATTTAGATGTTATATATATGTGCTTTGTAATATTATTATTATTATTATTAATCCAATGCCTATTTTTACAGTTTCTGGCTATGATAAATGGAGTCATTTTGGCTATTTAAAAAAAATATATATTTTTTTGGGGTTTAGTGTGCATGTTGTGTTCTAAGTCCAGTCTAGATATGACACCTGTAAACACAGAGAAAGCAGCTGAGATGATTATTGAAAGGACTAAGTATTGTTCTGTGCTTTGTGGTTTGTGCTGTCTTCCTCCACGTGAGTGTAGCCGTCTGAATTACATGTAAATGATGAATTGATGAAATGTCGACAGGGCGAGTGCTGGCCAAGTGGTTTCGATCCAGCTCCATATCGGAGCAGTTCTCCCTCAGCCAGGAGCAGGAGGACTTTGTGCTCGGTGAGTCTCCCAACGACCTGATGCCGTCCGACATGACCCGCTTCTCCGTCATGTCCAACGACAGCGGCATCGAAAGAGACCTGCCCCCCAGTGCTGATCGCTCCCCATCGTCATCTCTGGACACTGCCAGCTTGAATGCATCCTGGGAACAATGCAAAAGGTAAATCTAGGTTTACATTAAGAAGATATATTTGTCTTAATTTGCAGTCTCTGTAAAAACAATAACTTGAGTTTTTCGATTTTTAGAGCTATTGTTTTCAATGTGAATCATCACGAAGACGCTTTAAATGAAGATAAAATAAACTAGGCTATCCTCGCCAAGAACATTTACTGTAGGTAACTTGATTTCGGTTCAAGGAAACCTTTTTAAGAGATTTAAGAGTTTTTTTTCCTGAACCTGAGGGACGCTTATCATGGGATCAGATCCATCACTTTGTTTTGGTGTCCAAGCTTTACACACTTTTGAAACGATTAGGACTTGGAGTATGACAGTAAACCTTCTTCTTTTCCCAGTGAGCAAGACTCTGCGAGGCTGTCGCGCCGTGGAGGCATCAAGATGAAACCATCTGTGAAGGACAGTATGGTGCTGATGCAGGACACCCTGGAGGAACACGCAAGCCTCGGAGGAGCAGGAGGAGAAGGAGGAAGTGGAGGTAGGGGAGGAAGAAGAGGGGCGACTCTGCAGAGGCGGGCAGGAAGCAGTGCGATGCACAACCCCTTCTCCAAGCAGCAGAGACACTTTACTGCCAGGATAGTTGCCATGGGAGACGACAGGGTACTGGGCCGCCTGGCCAAGGCCTACTACTTCTTCAGGTGAGGGACTCATCATATCACGAGCTGAGGAAGCTTCTCCGACAGCAACTGGAGATTTCTGTATGACTGAGCTGGTAGAATATATTGCTTTCAGTTTTTATATCCTTTTAATACACGTTACCGTAGGAGTTTTGTTATATTTCCTGGCAACTGAGATCTGCATGTTATCATTTATGTTGGTCTTTGGCATGAACACAATAGCTCAACATTACAATTCAACGAACAGAGCAATGATGGACTCTTAATGGAAATGTATTCTGTCGTGATAGGACACCTGTGAATGTAACAAGGACGCCTAAAATGCACATCTAATCCCAAATGACACTAGTTTCTTCATATAGTGTATGTAGGCTAACAATGTCATGTAAGCGCTAACAATAAAATGTTATTTGAACTGGAGGATCGTTAAATCACTACTTTACATTCATTCCATGTCCGATTTGGGAAGCCAAAAAGTACTTCTTCTATTGCTGATGTCATCTGATGATGTCCAAAACCTCCGTTACCGCTCAGTCAAGCGTGCACACACTTTGTGCTTCTCACGAATCTCTGGCTTGTCTTTGCAGGAAAAGGGAAGCGCGGAGGCTTTTTCTTACAATGAAAGTCAACCTCCAGTTTTACTACATCCCTGTTTGCAGGACCACAACTCCTATCTCCTCTGTCAAGGTAAGACCGCTTCCTCTTGTCAACACACCATCAGCCTGTTATTGTGTGAAAGGCAACACCCCTGTAGAGATAACAAGACAAATGGCTTGTGTCGTAACATTACATGCCCATTACAGTGTTGTCATTGTGCGTTTATTTTAACTAATAATGAAGTGACGAGATTCCAAAACGTTGAACTTTGCTGCAGTTAACCAGAGATTTATTGTCTCTTTATATTATTAATATGATAACAGTCATTAAAGAAACTTCAAGTGCAGTGAAAATCTGATAGGAAGATGTGCAAAATAAAATTATACTTACAAAAAATACATACATTTAATTGGCTGCGTCGCTTTTCTATTTTATTGTTCTTGGTATGTTACTATAAAATACCAATATTCAGTGTAATTTGTAATAATTGCTCACTTTTTTCTTTCTTAGTATCTGTTTTTAGTCATTTTGTCCGATGTCATTAACATTACTCTAAAACACATGTTAGTTCAAGTGTCTTTTCTCCACCAAGGACTTTTATTACAACTGAGCTGTTTGGCCCTGCTCCTAAGATCATTTTTACCTGCGCACATTTTTCGAATAAGAACTAAAAGAAGTAAAAACATGCAGTAGCTAGAAAAAGAAAAACATTCAGGCTCTTGATTTGTTGATTTGCCAAATTCAATGTATTATTGGTTCCACTTTCATGTTTCTTTTTTTTTTTTTTTAAGGAAAACCACCTTCAGTCCATGGGGAATCCCTGCGCTCTTGGTTCCTACTTGAGCATGGTGGACCCGTGGTACAACTCTAACATCAAGAGTTTAGGCTGCATGATTCCCAAGCTGGCTAAGATGGTATGATACACTTCTAAACAAATCTAAAGGAAGATGCCTTTCTTTTAATCCACAGGAGGCCTATGTTAGATAAAGCCTTTTGTTTGTGTGTGAGGGAAAAGAAACATGGACACTCGATTCTCTCTAGTTTGAATACTTTCTCGTCCACTGTGTTGCAGCTTGTCTTGTCTGAATGATTTACAGATCATATCACATTACCGCATTCGATTTAGTCAACGCGGCAACCGTTCTCTTCATAAGTTGAAACACAGGAAGTTGCGAAACGTCTTCTACTGCGAGGAAAATGAATATGTTGATTTCCTTGAAACCACAGCTACAGTGAGTTGTGTCAAGGAATACCTACAAAATAAGTTGATTGTGATAATATGTAAATGGTATAGCAGTCCAAGAGGTTCATTGCTTGAGGGGAACTCTCTTAATGAGAATTATGGAAAAGCTTGTTTTGTTCCAGTGTTGAGTCAGTGCTCTCCAGCTAAATCTTCTAAATACTCCACTAGATCGAATGGTATTTGTAATGCAAAACTCATTTGTTCTTGCATCCTGCCCTCTTTTGATGAACTTTTCAAGTTGCTAGGAAAAAAAATGCACTGGGGGGTTTATTCATATTCATATTCATTCTTACGTGCATATTCATATGCACGTAAAGCAGGGGTCCCCAACCACCGGGCCGCAAAGAAATAATAAAAAGTTTTCTTTTTTGTTTTGGTAATATTTATTGTAAACATTTTAATGTATTATATTATATATATTACAATGTAATAATAATATAAATAAAGTGAATAATATAAAATGTAATAATTACATTTATATTATATATGTAATAATTCAATTATATGTTTTGCACTTTATTTTGTGTGTTGTAATGCCGGTCCCCCCCCGGTCCGAAGAAAATGGTGTTACATGAAACCGGTCCGTGGTCGGGGACTGAAGGATGAACTTGAGTTCAAATTTAAACGAAAAACCATTCGTATTATGTGACAAGCAGTTAGGGTTTCAGTGACTTATTATATTCACTCGATGTGACAGAAGTGTGACCAAAATGGTTTTGTGGTTGTAACATCATGCAGGCAGAAGAGGTTAATTTTACATGGCTTTTGTCTTCCCTACCAATAGACCAACCCAGGGAGGTCAAAAGAGCCCTTCGTGTCTGATGTCATTTCCTACTACGTTCGTACCGGCCAGCAGCCTGTCTACTTCACCATCTACTTTGTTAAGGTAGTGTTATACATTTGTTGTGTACTATTTTGTCTCTGAGGGGTTAAAAGCATAGTGTACTCTCTAATCGGAAGCGTCGACTGAGCTTAACAGCTTTATACCGAAGGGTTTTAACAAAAATATTCACCCTTTTTTGTTTCTTTAAAAGTTGTTTGTTTTCCATTAGATCACATTCACCAACATGACAAAGGATCCTGTGGAAGATGTGTTTCTTACCCATCTTGAAATGGAGTTTCCTGAGTTCAGACAGATCTCGGCGTCAATTAGAGGTGAATTGGGCACATACAGTATGTAAATGATTTTCCTAATGTTTTACTTTGATATTTGTGCGCATCTGTACACAACTCAAGTTGTGCCCGTCTCTCAAACAGATAAACAGAAGAAGAGCTCAGGGGAGGTAAGCGGGGCTGTTGTCTCGTTGAATTACAGAAAGGTAGGTCGCTTTTTTTAGTTCCATTATGTCGCGCCATGCGAGCTTCACTGTAGCCTTACCAATTCTCAGGCAGGATGCGAAACCCTTGACACGCGTTTATTTCTGCGTCCAGGTAACATTAAGTGGCCGAGACGTTGATAAAGGAATATCAGTCAGGACGTCAGGCGCTCAGATCAACGCTATCCCCTCCAATGAAGCAGAAGGTTCAGTATTGTCTCTAACACACTCCGTATTTCACACTCAGAAGCACTGTATTTAAAAAATATATATATTTAATGACTTTCTCGTAGTCTTATGCTTCCTTTTTCCCCCCCTCTGCCTTCGTCTCATAGATCTGAACTGTTTGACACTGACATTGAATGAATCTCCAACAAAAACAAAAAACAACATGGTGGTGAGTCTCAAACATCTCGAGTGGATTGTCCTCACAGAGACTGTTTATGTTGCAAACAACTTGTGGAATGTGAATTAACAACAATAAATCCTTTTTTTTCCTCATATTTTTTCATTCTCAGGAGTCAAAGATTCGCTCCAGCAACATTAAGATTCGCACTTTGGAGAGTCGATCTTTCACGGTTACACTGGACAGAGATAGTCGCCGGACCTACACCAATGTGCAGAGGTAGGAGAGTCCAGCCTTCATTTTGTACACCACTGAGTAAAGGTCAATTAATTGAGGTCTCTAGGGTACCAGCATTGGTGGGTGTTAAGGTTCTGTTGGGGTCTCTTTATACCACACCTTGATTTGCATCACTATCTCAATTGGATTTTGTATTTTCTGCTAAATTAGAACAAGTAGCTAATGCGACCTTGGGGAATCTGGACCCCGTTTCCTTGAACCCAAACCGATGGCTCTATGTTGAACATGTTTTTTGTTGTAGCGTCGAGATCTCCCCGTGTCTTGATCCCGGATACTGCGTCCAGAAAACCATGAGGTCCAAATTCAATTTGGGCGAGGACAAAGACGTTGGACTGAGCAAATACATGAGCAAAGGACTCCCGCTGCCAATCAACACATTTGCTGGCATCATCACCTGACATGGTGGAGTAACCCGGCAGAGAAACTTGGGACTTAAGACCAAAAGCACGCTGGGTTTTGATAGTGAATGGTTGTTCCTTCTGTGATAACAGGAGTGCAGTCTGACACATCCCCCGTGAGTCATGCTGAGCTGCTTCTGAAACCAAAACATTTCAGTTCTGTCAGTCTGGGACTGACTGGCATTTATGGAATAAGACTATACATCGAAAGCCAACACATACAGCGCTAGTGTCACTTCTTACAGTTGATTAAGTAACCAGTCCGCTTGTTTCACAGGAACA
Organism: Bovichtus diacanthus; assembly: GCA_943590825.1. Taxonomy (NCBI): domain Eukaryota; kingdom Metazoa; phylum Chordata; class Actinopteri; order Perciformes; family Bovichtidae; genus Bovichtus; species Bovichtus diacanthus. The sequence continues at coordinate 897,602 of CALSBV010000196.1, read as the reverse complement.
ACGTTTTTTTTACACAGCAGGGCATGACAAGCTCCTGTTTCTACCACTGTACATAGTTTTAGACAGTCAGTAAATATATGCAGATTGGATTGCCAAAGAACAATACTGCCTGTGACACTAGAGAGGGGGGGTAAGTAAGCAAAGGTATGTACCTGTATACGTTAAAGATTTCAGGCAATCTGGAAAATCTGTTTCCTTAAGTCATCACTTGGTGTGGTCAATTTGAAGGGTTGATTGTAACAGTTACTCTACTTCATAGACACACTACCTTTTACTGCCTTCTTGACAAACACACACACACACATGCAGTATATGCACACACAAAAGAATGCAGACTTGCCTGGCCTGTCAGTGACTGAACAAAAAGCTAATTGTTGAAAGTCCAGTACAGAGTCAGCTGCCTTTGTCTTAGCTGAATCGTTGAAAGAACTTGTTATTCCCGTACCTGTCACATAGCTGTTATAAAGGTGCAACTGATTGACATTAGCATTAGGTTTAGTGTTTGGAAATCGTTCTGGAAAGTTTCAGGATCAACAGTAAATTCAGTGCAGAAGCTAGAGCCACGTGTTGGGAGCTGCTGGAGAACAGAAGCCACTTTCGTGTTTTACTGTATCATACATACACAGGGATCATGCGCGGACTGAGCTGCATAAAGTAGCTGTTAGACTACTTAGTCTACTCCCCAGACGAGCAAGATTCTGCGTTTCGTGCTTGACAGCATGCAAGCAAAAAGTTGGGGACACTCAAAAATGAAACGTGCACGTATACATGTAAATGTCTCAAGTGTATCAGCCTGAGGTGTGAAAATCACACCTGAACCCCATCACACTCACTGTGATGTGTTCGATAGTGCATAAATGTGCTAAATTGTATCTATATTTGCACTAAAACATTTCCTCGTGGGAGCTGAGCAACAATGCAGCAACAGTGTGTAAAAACCTTATACTGACTTCATGTGTAATTATGTCATTACTTTACATGTCATAAATACATGATATCCTGTAAGTAATAGAGGGGGAGAGATACGAGACAACTTCAGTTGTTATTCATGAAAAAGATAGAGACGTTGCTTTTGCCACACATGTATTAGATTACACACCCAAGAATGACTCAGGAGCCTTTTTTTGATGCATTACCACAAGTATGATCTCTGGCAGTAAAAGTCAACAGACTCAGGAACTGGAAGTGAAATATTGTTGGGTGCAGCATAAAATCATGTGAGTGTGTGTCGTGTCTGTGTGTCTTCTCGCCTGGCAGAGTAAAATTATGAATTTGATATTCATAATGCATTTTGCACATTATTTTTACAACTAATGTCATGTATAAAGAGGATGCCATTAATATCAAAATGTAATTGTGTAAATAAATCATTTTGTTTTGTAAAACAGTGTTTGTGTTTTATAATATGTTGGAAAGTTCAATACTTTTTCCCAGAGGTGGAGGAAGTACTTACATGTTTTTACCTAAGTTATGGTAAGTAAATGTCCTGCATTGAAAAGTGTACTCAAGTAAAAGTACACAAGTATTGGCATCAAAATATAAATACAAACAGTAAAAGTGCTCATGCGAAATGGCTCATTTTAGAATAATATATATTATATTATTAGATTAATATTGATGCATTAATGTGTTTGTAACTTCAATGTTGCAGCTGGTAAAAGAGGGATCAATGAAATGTATCTAAACCTATAGTAATACATGATATTTGTTGATTATGTTTTGTATTATTATTCTAAATCTCCAAAGTAACTTAACGGTTAAACATGTAATTCCGAGCCACCGGCTGAAAAGAAATTGGGGTCAGTATTTCACCTCTCTTATCTAAATTCATCAATCATCAAAACCAGCAGTTATTAAAAAAGCCAAATTTAGCATGTTAACCTGTTTATATTTTAGTTGTAGTAGTTTGTCATATTTACTGTATTACAAGTTTTAGTATTCTAATGTATTCTCTACAGCTATATATCTCTCCTCTAGTACTGATATATTTACTGTGTATGTTTTACTCCTGTGTAATGCCTGTCTGTCTGTCTGCCTGTCTGTCTGTCTGTCTGTCTGCCTGTCTGTCTGCCTGTCTGTCTGCCTGTCTTTCTGTCAGTCCATTAGACCAAAGTGCTGAAATTCTGAGAGCTGGTCTCAATAAAACTGCTATCTTATAATCTTCACGTGGGGCTTAGATATGTGTTTACTGTGGCACTGGGGGCTGTACGGTCCGTGTAACAATATGTTTGGATAGGTTTTATATTGGCTTGGGTCCGGGGCGACTGAGTTGAGCAAAGGACTCGTGTTTTTGTTCCCGGAAGATCTGTCCGTCTCCCAAACCGCCGTACTCCCGGAATCAGCCTCCCGCCGACGGTGAAAAAGAGGCGAGGGTGCGAGTGGTTTTCTCATTTCTGCCACTTTGGATTTAATCAAATCAAACTATCAAAACATGCAGGGGTCATGGATGTAATGTTGCCCGAGTCAGGCAGCTGTGCTCTTTCTCCCTCTGGTCTGAGGACAGACTGGAGCTACAGTGACTCACTATCACCTCTAGAGGAACACGTGTGTATTACAGGACTGGACGGAGCGGCACTAGTCAGACTGTTAAAATCTGCAGATATCTCTGCAACACGACACATAGACAGCTTTGACATAACGTCAACACTGTTACCTCTTCACATTCTGTTTATAATGTTAGTTCATTGTTTAAATGTTTTAAGTTTAAATCTTACACATTGAACCTTTAAATTATCAATAAATGTAGTGGAGTGAAAAGTACAATAATTGCCCCTGAAGTAGTGCATTAGAAGTGCAGAGTAGCAGGAATGCTCAAGCAGCTCAACATTGTTACAGTACTTGAGTAAATGTACTTAGTAACTTCACACCACTGTTTCTTCCTGAAAAAAAACAACGATTTACTTCTGAGCTGATTCAAACGAGGAAGTGGTTTTGAATAGTTTCACTTTGACGCACCGTGCAGTGAACTCTCCCTGACTGTAAGTGCGTCCAGCGGCTACCAGATGGCGCTATGTAGTTACTATCCAACCAGATTGAGCACTGGGTACCACAGGGAGACTGCTGCGCGCCGCACGCACACCGACACCTGCCACAGCTGGTGGGGACCGCTGGAGCACCTCGCTCCCTCTGCCTCTACAGGTTGGTGTCTGACTGGCGGTGACTCAATGAAATACAGCAACAAACTGAGACCGCAAGACCCTCCCTTGTAGTTTTTTTTCAGCCACCGCAAGTGGAAGCGTAAAGAGAAGAGAGGAGAAGAGCAGCTGCGGGACCGATGGAGAAGAAGCAGGGATCCTCTCTTCAGTACGGTTCTCTGGAGCGCACTGAATGGAGCAGAGACACCAACAAACCAGGTTAACCTAAAAAAAAAAAAAAAACTAAAAATGCATAATGATTAGCCTACTTGTTACATCTATTGACTGTGTTTGAAGGGGCCTTTCTGTATATATGTTCTATCTCCTACAACATCACTCTAAATGATCCTAATGTGTTACTGTACTAGATGTTCTTATTACCTTAACATTGCTACACGGAGTTACAGTGTCTTTGGTATTGTGCATGTATAGTGACTTCAATGTGTTCCATATAAGTGTTTAGTTCACCACAGTATCCTTGGCATCACCACTATATGTCCTGTAAGGCTGTTAAAAAATAAATAAATAAAAAAATAAAAAAAAAAATATATATATATATATATATAGTTGATAGGACCAATCAATGTATTTTTGTAGTTGCACTACAGGCAGCAGCTCTACAAATGTCAAGAATCCGCAGGTGTTTGTTCCCCTAGGGTTTGTGGGTCCATTACTCAGGGACCTGCACCCTCAAATGATGAATAATGACCCACATGGGGGACTTGGCTAAGGAAATTGGCTGAATCATAGCTTTCAATAGACTATTATGTCAGAAGAATAGATAAAAAAATATCAATCACAATTTCTCAAAGCCCGGGGTGATAACTTCAGAAATCCACTTTTGTCCGACCAATAGCCAAAAACAAGAAGAAATTCGATTTGCAATGATTTCAGAAACGCAGCAGATCCTAGAGGATGAGAATGGAGAATGTTTCAAACATATCAGTTCTATTCCTCTCTTGCTCATGGTCATGGGTTTTCCTACATTATAAATGTGTGAATTATGTCCATAGCGCCCTGTTGTCAAGGTGTTTTGGTCATGCCATGCATTAAGTGTCTCGGTGAAGTAGTTGATCTGGGGGGAAGTTTGCAAAGCTGTGCAGAATCTCCTTCTTTCAGTTTTCCCCATTAACTCTTCTCACTCCTCCTTCCAGTTTTTCCCCCACCACTCTCCAGCTACCGTCTCCTCTTCCCTCCATGTCCGCCTCTTGTGTCTCTAACCTGGCTGATCTCTCAGTAGTTCTACCTCATTAGGTGTGCAGCACATTGTGGCAGTGTAAACGAGAGGGGGCTGGAGACTGAGCTCATGATTGTAATTCACATATCCAGGGGTTGAAATAAGGAGAGGTGCAGGTATTGGGTGAACTGAGGAGAAACAAAGGGAGATGAGAACTGAGAGAGAGAGAGAGAGAGAGGGGGGGGGGGGGGGGGGGAAAGGAGGGAACATTTTCAAGAGGTCTAGCGATGAGTCATAACTGCTCAGTGGCAGAATAGCCTGTCCTGGAGAGCCTCTGCAGCAGATCATGTTGCCTCTAACAATGCAAGGAGATACTAAACAACGCGTGCGACAACATGTTGTACATCTTCAGCTCACAGTCCAGTGTTGCAGTCAGCGATACGGGAATCGCCAGTCATACTTATTGAAGCGTGTCTGTCTTTTTGGCAGGAGAACAAGTGGCGAATGAACAACAATAATGCGTATCCGGCTGAGACGTGATGTTGTGTCAGCATGCGATCCGGTTTGTTGTCATTCACAGCGTCTCGTCTGTTTTTATGAATACGGTGCCACCGCTGATAAAATGATCATTCAGCATCTATAATGTAATGAGTGTGCAGTGTGGTGAGATTACAAAGAATGAGTGAGTGGCTCTTGTCTGTCTTTCTTCCATATCTGCGTGTGAAATATGCACACTCCTCCGCATAAGTTAACCACATATGCACATATACAGTTATACATATGACTCTGACATATCGGACATTTAGCAGTCTTACTGACTTGTCCCAGCAGAAGAGCAGCAGTGGAACTAACAGCTCTAAGGGGGCTGTCCTTCAGGCAATTATTGCAAAGCAATGCAGCAATTTATAGATATGTGTTACACTTGTGCTGTGAAAAAAAGTCTTTAGTTCATTCATCTCAGTAAGCAACTCACTGTCTTCATGTTAAGGTTAGGCTTAAACAAAATAATTATATTTCGTTGAGATGAAGAAAAAAGACACCCCCAAAAGTACAACATTTGTAAATGTGTTAAAAAAACAAAAAAACATTCACTTTTTATGTGGGAAACATAAAAATGGTATGTTTTTGGTGTTAGCTGCATCTCAGCTGTGGTTGTTAATATTTCAAGTTTAAAGGCGTAAATGGTTTTGCTATTGGACCTACGGCCAGCAATAACAACAGTGTGTTGATTAAATTACTATTTTGACATTTCTTGGGAAATAGACTCGTTGCTTTATTGCCGATAGTTAAATGAGAAAGTTGAAACCCTCTGAAGTCTGTGCAATTAGTACGGACCTGGAGCATGGAGTCAAGTTTAGCATAAGATAAGATAAGATATGCTCTATTGTTGCCAAGGGGAAGTTTTGCTTGGGCAATAATGCTACAAACAGCTGCAGCCAACTAAAAAACTATGTGTAGCTTACGAGACAAGATAATATAATATAAAGAAGCATTCTCACAAACGTGAGCTTGAAAGATGGTCTTTATGCTAAGCTAAGGCTAATTGCGTTATGGCTCTAGCTCCATAGTTAGGGTACAGATTTGAGAGTGGTTTTGATCTTCTCATCTAACATTAACTCTCTGCAATAGAATAAATAATCACATTTCCCTCAGTGTCAAACAATTCCTTAACATTTTAGAGAGAACCAACAAGATGCTTATTTATGACGCAAAAAAATGAATAAAAAATCTCTTATAGAAAGTGAATACAATTTCTCTTTCAATTTTTCTTTAGAGAGAAATAATATTTTAACTGAGTATCCTTAGAAATTAGACGGATTTGTTACTTTATAAAGCCATGCATTTTAATTAACACTCCCGACATATATGTAGATAGTTCCATGAGCCTCTTTTTATAGTTTTAATCTAACTCCACAGTTCAATACTCGCTGCTGCAACGCTTCACTCAGTGCTTTCTCCTCTGAGATGTCAAGGTTCTGTTGACGTTACATTGACGTCAGCCAGATGTGTCATAGTACAGAGTGTCTGTGTGAGGATGTGTGTCTGTACTTCAGGAACCATTTTTTTATCTGATACACAAAGCAGGCTGCAGTTGCAAACCCCCAAACAAAGCTTTAATGCCAGCAGAGATAGTATGAGTCTATATGTAAACCGGCAATTATCAGCAAGCATGGTTAATGCTTCTCACGTCGCTAATGTTACTAACCTGAGGTCATACAATACCTATTTGAATCATTATGATCCACTTCTATTCCTCCTTCTTACATGCCAGTGCAGAGGACATGTCTTTACAGCACTTTGAACTCAGTCAGCTCAACCTTCCCCAGGGCTAAATGTGACCAGAATGGAGATATTACATACTGGAGCTCTACTAAGTAATGGTGTGTGTATACAAAGAGGATTAAAGGGCCCCAGGAGGACTCTCTGTTAGTTGTGCTATTGGTATGCCGCTCTCTGCAGGGAAGGGACAGTTATCCAGGACCACTACAGTGCAAACTGGGACAATTTGAGAGCAGGCAGTGTTGATTTTCTTCAGTCGTACGTAAAGTCGTCACTGCAACTACATCTTCCTCAAAAGAAGGCCAACAATACTTGGATCTCAGGGTACATTAAATCTGTTGAATGTATTTTGATTTGCATGGCTAAAACACTTTTTTTTGGAGGCGGTGGCAGTTAAATGTTTGATATGCTGCTGTCTTTGATTCTATTGCAGTGGCGGCAGCAGCAGTAGCAGCTACTGCACACAGTGTCACAACAGTGGCAACTGTGTGAAATGCTTTGATGTCCATAGCACGCAGACATTTCCAGGGACCTTGGGTCAGATTCATTCAAAAGTATTGCAGAGCTGCTTGGAGCAAGCCCACACAATGTTTTAAATTGTGGCTTAGATATGTCCAGCAAATGTCATTTTGTATTCTTAGCTCTTTTTTGTTTAGATTGAGGATTTCATTTTAATTGTGTGTTTTATTTGAAAGGATACAGTTAAAAGCAGAAATACAGGGAGTGATGTGTGGAGTGACTTCCATAATGAAACTGACTTAATATTACTGTTTACCAAGCCATTGAGGCATCCTGTCTGCAGTATATGATTATTCATTTGCTTGAAAGCAGAGCTGCTGGGTGTGAGAGAGTAATTCTACTCACTACTATCTCAGTGTTCTGTGTTAATAAGTATGAATCTTTTCATTGTTTCTTTGAACATGCTGAAATTAATTGATCAAAGGTACTTTAAATTATTTAATGACTTTTTATTAGGCTTGCTGAGACAACTATTGTCTCCAATACATTCATTGTAATGATGTCTAGAGCACCTGCCAAGCACATGCTGTGTATAATATAAAGACGTGTTTCCCCAGTGTGATACAATATAGACTTTTGTAAATTTCACTCTGTGCTTCAGATTGTGCTTCAGATTCACGTACAGTATGGCTGCACTGGAACAGTTGTTTTGTAATTGTATCATGCGGGGTTTTCTTAACTGTTAACTTGTAACATGGTCAGACTTGAAAATGTAATGTTGAATATATAATAAAAATAATTAGAGTCATTATAATCCAAGCAAGGTGAATCCTGATGTAACATTAAACTACCTCTGTGTTTTACGTTTGCCACTGATTACATCGATAACTTGCAACTGTGAAAACTGTGTTTTGGAAGTATAGAGCTGCAACTAACTAACTAACTAACTAACTAACTTACTTACTTACTTACTTTCATTATTCATTACTTTACTGGTTATTTTTTTAATTAACGTTAATTGTCAGAAAATAGTGAAAAATGTCTATCAAAGTTTCTCACAACCCAAAGGTGTTGTCTTCAAATTCTTGAAATATGTTGTTTCATCCGCCATTCGGACCAAACCAAGATTAAATTAAACAATGCTATAAACCAGAGAAAAGGGGCAAATCCTCACACTGGAGAAGCTGGAAATAGAGACGTTTGAAGTTGTGGCTTGATAAACGACGACATAATTTAATCAATCATCAAAATTGTGTCCAATTACTTTTCTTCCAATTAACTAATTGATTATTCAATCAATCATCTCTTTGGATTCTGTGCATACTGAAAGTGGGAAACAGGGGATTACATTTGGAGAATGGTGACTATCTACAGCAGAAAAAGGCAGGGAAGACAGGACTGCAGTGTGTGTGTGTGTGTGTGTGTGTGTGTGTGTGTGTGTGTGTGAGTCGTGCCAACCACTGACACATGGTAATTTGGCTGTGACGCTCTGCTCCTCATCTAGCAGGGATTTCAAAGTACATTTGCTACAGTTTATAATGCACAGTTATTGTTCTGCAGTGCCAACTTGGATATTGGAAATTGGATAATTTAAAAAAAGCTCCTGAGTGTTAATGTGTCTGCCTGTCTCTGTACGGTATTTGTCAGTTGAAGAAGTGCACTGTTTCTCTCTCTCTCTCTCTCTCTCTCTCAGACGACGACGTGGTGTCCATGGCGGACTCCACCATCACCACGGACGACATCGAGGGGGAGCTTTTTAAGATTGACAGGATCAGAGACGTGCTGGTCAGGAGGGAGTCAGAGCTCAGATACATGTGAGTGGCTCAACAACACCAACACCTTGATTTCATTTGGTGTCATCATGGCTGCCATCTACAGCCAGTGTGATTACCGGAGACGAAACAGGTTCAATAATAGCAACCCGGATTCCAGATTTACAGTAGAAGGGTGAAAGCATTATTATGTTTAATGCTGGTCTGAGTGCCAGTGCAGAAAGTCGTGTGCCCTTGAGCTAAAAACCTACTGTATGTGCCTGACTTTCAAGTGGGAGACCATAGCTTGCACCCCTTCACAGATCGGGCTTGTTTTTATATGTTAACCATGATCCTTCCAGCACGTTCCTTTTCCCTTCTACTAAACCAAGTGGCTTTGTTGCGTTTTTTGTTTTGTTGAAATTGACAACGTTGACCACATGTTAAAAACTGTGACTGTAACCCGGGCGAAATGATGTTTCCCTCAAAACATAATTGAGAATGCAGTTTAGTAATTTCCTAACCATATGTTTAATAACCAAAACACAATCTTTCCCTAACCGCAGTTACCATGCGCGCCAACGACATACTTAGAATTGCATCCATCTTCAGGCTTTTCCCACCAAAAGCAGTTCAAATCATTTAAGCTTTTTTTCCCCATTCAAGAGCACACCCTTGTATCAGAAACACATCTGCGGGCAGCACTGCCCTCTGTTATCTCTCCTCATTTATCTCCATCACACACCGTGCCGGCCCTCATTATAATTTCAATGGCTTTACCTTTGCTTCCGCTAAGCAGGCTAATACATGGATATTTATTCATCTACTCCTCTGAAAGATATGCAGTAATGCTGCTCAGACAGCGGGGAGAATATGAGGAGTGGCGTGTGTGGGGTGGCGAAGCCGGAGTCAGGCAGATGAAATGGGAGAATGAGAGACTGGAGGAGGAAGAGGAGGTGGTGGGGGGTGAGGAGGGGGAAGGAAATGGGCACCTTTTTTCACAAGTTGTGTTTTCTTTTAGTAAGTTAGGTAAAGCACGTCATTTGTATTCAAGACCTAATGGCCATCTCTCCACCTACACGCCTGTGTATCTTACATGACAGGTGGACGAGGCTCAAGGCTCTCTCTGCTGACGGTGATGAGTGTGTGTAGCATGTGTGAGTGTGCGTCTGACCCTGGGAGTGCCTGTGTGTGTGTGCTTCTAAAAGAGACTCAGTTGCTGTGATGCTGGGTCACGTGAGGGCTATAGGCTCTGGGGTCTTCCATCCCACCTCAGCGTCAGTAACGAGTCACTGATTTGGAGGGCTGTTGAAAGAGAGAGCGCGTGAGACAGACAGAGGCGGAGTGAAAGCTATCTGGCTCACAGACGCCACAGGGATTTCTCGTCAGAAAATATTGTGTCATCTCCTGTGTGAACTACAAAATCAATATGAAGCTTTCTGTGTTTGATATTTCGTTTTGAGTTGTTACTCCTCTCTACCCTTTAATGTAGAAAGTGGTGTGCAGCATGTGCAGCACTTACATAGGTGTCCGTGTGTTTCTTTTGTTCCATCGTGTCTGTGCAGGATGGATGACATTCAGCTGTGCAAGGAGATCACTCGTCTGAAGAAGGAGCTGCAGAAATTGGTGTCCATACCAGGTAGGAGTTAACAGCTGTTGATGGAGAATAAAAGCAGGCAAAGAAATTAAATTAAAAGATATTTTGGGAAATAAGCTTATGTGCTTTCTTGCCAAGAAGTAGACGAGAGGATGTATGCCACTCTCATGAAGCTGGAGCAAGCAGACATTTACACTTAGCTATTTATTTGTGTATTCATTCATGGTTTATATGACAGGGCAGATACAATATACATAGACAAACTGACAACAGCTATCCGATGCCAATATCAGTGTTCATAGCGGATGCTAGTTTGCGACACCCAACGGCGTGGATATCACAAAAGTTTTAAAAAAATCATTGCACGCAAACTGAAATGTAAAATGTGTCAAAAATCAGAAGCAACAGTTTGTCCGTCCACCTCGTTGTTAATGCACAGACCATGAGAGTGGTAGCAATCTTCTCATCCTGATTCCTTATAAAAATCGTTAATTCTTCATTTATTTATTTGTTTAATGCCCCATTATGTTTGTATTAAAGTAAGGTGATCTGGGACAAACACTAGATACTCAGACGTCTTGTGCTGCAGATAATGACAAGTCCAACGAGGACCGGCAGAGGGAAGAAGAACTGCTGCAGCAGATCCACAAGCTGGTCGAGACCAGGGATTTCCTGGTGGACGACGTGGAGTTTGAACGGCTCAGGTGTGCTTCTGCCTCTATGGTTTCATTACAGCCTGGTTGGAGGCCTTCGGTCGTCAGTCACTAAAGGCTGTGAATGAATAATTAAAAATCAAATTGTGCATACAAAGCCGCCAGATAGAGATGCAGTGCACATATAGGCTAGTACTCATGCAGCCTCTCAGAAAAGCATTTAGGGAATTCTTTACCCAAGAAGAAAAACTTGAAAGTTTGAAGTATTTTTCATGCACAGGAGCACAGATCTTTGATAACGCCAATTCCTGAACATCGCTCATTAACATTCTTGTGATGACTGATAGTCCTCAGATTGGAACATCGCTCCAAGTCACTAACGCTGGTAAAGTTGTATCTCAGTTAAGTATCATCCGTATGCGCGCTTCCACAAAGCCACCCCATTGCGCTCTATTAAAACACTGGAACATTTCCTAGGGCACAGCGCTGTGAGAGAGCGCACCGCAGAGCGCGCAGCAGAGAGCCATTTCAATTAAAGATGTGTCAGCATGCGTCAGCGAGTACCGCAAGATGAGCTGCCATTGGTTTAAAAAAAAAAAAAAAAAAAAAAAAACAACAGTTCACTATCTATTTTATCATGTTCAGGTGCACCAAGCCTCTTAAATCTGCTGCTGGCTGTTGAGGCTTTGTTCATGTGATGAAGAGAAACCTTTCTGATCCATTTACCACACATACTGTATAATACAAAACACTACAGGGCACTTTACAGAATATCAGAGGAAACCGTCAAAGGAAGGCAGGTTGTCTTGAACGTTATATTTTCTTAATGCAGAGATGTGAATATATACGTAAAATGCAAAGTAAAATGTAATCAAATGTGGGCCTGTTGTAGGTTAAATCTGTATTTGGATGCAACTGCTCTTTCAGCATTGTTTTTTAATGTTTTTCATGCACTCGTAAAGAGCTTAAACCACTGTATTCAGCTGGCTCTGCTTACTTGTTGACCATGGTGCGGCATAAACAGCCTCGCCGGTCCTTTAACTTGACACTCAACTTGCAACCTAATGTGACTCGACAGTGTTCAACCAGCGTGTTTTTTAGGTTAACTCTTCTCCAGTCCAACTCTCAGACAGCATCAAGCAGCGTTAGTTTGTGTGAGCAACACTTGGTGTTGGCAGCTGACAGCATACTGTGAAAATGCTGATGGGCTGCTGTGAAGGTGAGAGGCAGGAAGCAACAGAACAACAGTCGGGTAATGGATCGCAGAGAGGAGAGGATGTGACGCCGCTCAAGGCCATGTTGTCCATGCTGTTAAATATAGAGCTCTTTCTATTGTTATTTCTCTCTTTTACCCTGACTGTCCTTAACAACACAATCCTGTCTAGGGGGTTTTATGTTGCGGCTTTTATGTCAGGAGCAAGACAGACAGGGTGGAGTTGGCATACTCTGTGTCCCGGAACACGTCAGATATCAATATGTACAGTATGTGCCACACACATTTAATATAGATCTCTAGACACTACACATGTCCACATACTCAAATATTGCAGAGCGTGTTTATCCAATCGTAGAATCTCTGCATAGACAAAGAGGAGCTGCCAGATTTATTGAATTTATCAGTAGAACCTCTTTGACTAAATGTAATAATGTTATAATAGCCAGAGCTACAACAGTGCAAAAGTGTTTCATCTCCCCACTTAAGTAAAGTCAACCTTCTCTGAAATGTTCAGTCAGTGCTTGTGGAATAGATGGCCAGCAAGTGTAAAGTAGGGATATCCATATTTGACTTTTGCATCTGTGTAACAAGAGATTCCTATCAGGATATGTTTTGGCCAACTTCTCTTTTGTGATCGAAGGCGATGGAAGACTTTAAATTGCAGTGCTCTTTGTATTCATGTATTTCTGTTTATTTTGTAGTAATCTTTCTCAATTTCTACAGGGAAAAAGAAGAAGATAAAGAAATGGCAGATTTTCTGAAGTCCAAATTCCCAAGAAATATGAAGAAAAAAGGTATTTAAGCATGAACAGAGGTGCAAAGTTGTGCTCCATCAAAGTATCAGTCAGTTATAGCACACTTGTATGTACTAAGGAGGAAATAGGCTGTGGCAGATTTTTTTGCTTGTTCCAAATGTTTTATTCCTGAGGGTTTTGTTGGATGAAACTTCACACATCCCCTTAATGATTCACCGTAAAATAGAAATTGGAGTACTGAGGCTATGCTTTAGACCTTTGTGAAAAAAGGTATGTGCTTCTCTTAGTCGAGTGATTTAACAGCTTCTTCTTTTTTGACCATTGCACTTAGTAAATACAATTTGAAATGAAAAAGTTGAAGAAGTATTCAGGTATTTTACTTAAAGTAAAAGTTGTAACCTCAGAGTGAAGAAATACTCTGTTTCAAGTAAAAGTCCTGCATTCAACTTCACTCAAGTACAAAAGTATAAGCATGGAAAAGTACTTAAAGCATCCAAAGTAAACATACTCATTATGCGGAAGCATTTCAGAATCATATATCGTATCGCTGGATTATAATTAGTGATGCATTGTTCATCACTTTAATGTTGCCTCTGCTAAAGGTGGAGCCAAGTTTAATAACTTTATACACTGCTGGGTATCATACTTTCATTAGTTGATTTATATGTTGTATTAATAATATACATTTGCAAAGTAACTACAGCTGTCATTTCTTTTTTTTGGAGGATATTGCATCATTTCCTCACAGTATGACTTCTCTGATCTCAGGTGTACCAACCAGACGAGCTGCATCCAGGGCTCAGCAGACATCTTCTCCCTTCGCCAAGACAGGCCTCACCCTGCTGAAGGAGTGCTGTGGCTTCACATGCTCCATCATGTAGACTGGAGTCAAAACGGAGGGCCCCACTGCAGGGCTGTCACAGGGGCCACACACCAAAATTGGCCACTATACAAGAGTCAATATTTCCAGTTTCAGCTTTTCAGTCCGAGAAAGACTTTTGAAGCATGGATGGAGCAGTACAGACGCGAGTTGAGAATTCCCCAGGGGGAGAGCAAAGGATGTTGCAAAGATCATGTGGTGTGTTTTTTTTTGTTCATGCCAAGACCCACGTTTGTCTCATGTTAGATCTGTTTGTGTCTTTCATTGGACTTTATATCTGCTTTTGTTTCCATCCTGTCTATGCCCTCTACGTCTCTCATCCCACTCTTGTTTTCCTTTTCACTTCTGATTAACAGCTTCCCAAAGGAACAACACAACACATGGTATTTATTTCTCTCTTTTCAGGCCGAGAGGACAGGGTTTGAAGGAGAGAAACAGCATAGCACAAGTCAGGCATGTATTTTGGACACACTAATTGGATTCAACCACCATAACCCGCCTACAAACTTTAATATTTAAAGACTCCACTGACCTATGATAACTGTCATCTCCTCATTAAAATGGCTGTTTTGCAGGTCAGTCGAGACTCACTGCTGGAACTTTAAAATCAGCATTAAGGAGAAAACACTAATGAAACTGACATTAATCAGGTGCTCTGTTAGGAGGAAGTTGCCTGTGATTTTACTCCTGTTCCAAATCGTTACGACCTTTTAAAAAGTGGTGGTTTGTGAAGAATGAACAGATGTCTCATTACGCTCAACTTCCCTTTAATGATAGTTCAATTATATTGACTACTTTTTTTGCTAATCCTTATCTGTCAGTTGTTTTTTTTTTTTTTTTTTTTTTACCAGACAGCTTAATCACCATGCTTCAGTATTTTATTAAATATCTCCGACGTGTATTCAACAGATAAGCACGAACGAGTTGACAGCAGAAGTGTTATGTGAGGACACGTGCAGTATTAATACGCAGGTGTCCATATGGTACTGTATTCACCTGAGTGACCTGAGATATCAACACAAATAGACTACTTTACGACTTTATCATTCTTTATCCATTGTGCTCACTTTTGTGTCATCCATACACACGTTTCCACAAACGATATGGATCTGCATGCAGCTTCAGACCTCTATACCTAATATAATAAAATAAAAATAATATATATAAATATATACACACCACTCCAGTCATCATATGCAGCACTAAGGCATACTTTACAGTGTTTTGAGTGGGTACTTTATGTTTTATAATAATCTACTGGTCAGGGGCAAAACTCTTCAGTTCACTATGCATAATACATTATATATTTGTCACCACCCCATATTTTATCAGTTACTATGGCCTGAATATTTACCTACAGAAGGTGTATGTAAGGCTCTTGAATGGCACTTACATCCATTACGTTGGGCTCAGGGATGTAGTGGCCAATCAAACTACGGAGCACATCTGTGTTGCCAAGAAGAATAGTCGCCATAGCAACCTTGTATACCCCATATCTTTACAATGAGGAAGGTTGGATGGATCTGAGAGATGAGACCCTTATAGATGTGACAAAAACAAATAGGTAAACAGGAGATTGTTGTTGAAATTTTGCTGATTTTCATGTTTTGGAATCACTCTGGGGGATAACACAGCCTACTTAGGATTGCAAAAAATGGACCGTAATTGAGCCTCTGAATCCCTTTCACACTCTTTTAGATAAAGTCAAATCCACTTGGAGATTAAGTGGATTTGTAACACTAGGCTGTCTTGCTTGGCTGCATACAGTAGATGCTGATTTAAAGTCCCTTAAATAAACGTAATGGGATGGATACAGCTGTCTCTTTTGTTCAATCGCTGGATCTTTGGATTCAGTCCCAACACTGTCAGAAAGGCTTTGGGTCAAATATCACCCAGCAACCACGTCCAGAGCTGTCATGGATGTTCACACGGGAATTAGATGTGTGCCAATACTGTTGAAAAGACAGCCGTGGTAGAAAAACAAAAATAACCAGGAAAGGATTTATTCTTGTTATGGTGTGTGTGTGTGTGTGTGTGTGTGTGTGTGTGTGTGTGTGTGTGTG
>CALSBV010000196.1:850233-881627 GCA_943590825.1 Bovichtus diacanthus | reverse complement strand
AGAGAGAGAGAGAGAGAGAGAGAGAGAGAGAGAGAGAGAGAGAGTGGGAGGGCATAAAGTTAGGGGGGGGTCTAATCTTCAGTGTGAGTCATCCTTAGCGAAAACACTGAGTTCCCACAAGGGCAACTGGCAGTCAATGCTACGTGTAAAGGGCAGGACTGTCACTCAAACACCATATTCCTGTACCCTTTCTGCACAGCTCAGTGTGCAGAAGGGGAGATAGCACAATGTGTATTTGTACATGTGAGTGAGAAATAAATAAAATATGAAAATACACCACAAATGTATGTTTACCTGTTCCTGTCTGCGAGCCTGGTAACAGGAGGGTTATAATGAGAGGTACAGTAGCTGTCATTGCTTTGTTACTATGGTTACTGTGACTTGATGACACACTCTCACTTCTTGTTTTGTTTGGTCTTGCCATGTAATAAACTCCGCTGGATCCTGATGCAGGGCTGCATGTGATGATGTAGATCTGCAGGGGGACGACTATAAGGGCCTGTTTTTATATCGTTCAGGGTTAGGGTTCTTAAATGTTCTCAGTCCAAGCTGCAAATGTAATAAATTAAATCTTATCTCACGATTCCGTCTCATTATTACACACTTTAAGTGAAATATCTCAACAAATTGGACAGAGTGTCGTGGAATTTCACGGAGACATTTATGGTGTCCAAAAGATGAAGCCCAATGACTTTGGTGATCCCGTGACTTTCCATCTATAGCGCCACCAGCAGGTTGACATTTGTGGATTTGAGTGAAATTAAACAACTACTGAAAGATTGATATGACATTTTGTGAAGACATTCACGTTCTCCTCAGGATGAATTGTAATAGGCTAAATCAAATCAAATTAAGTTTATTTATATAGCCCAATATCACAAATTATACATTTGTCTCAGTGGGCTTTACAGCCTGTACAGGATACGACACCCTCTGTCCTTAGACCCTCACATCGCACAAGGAAAAACTCCCTAAAGGAAACCCCACAATTAGTGGGGGAAATATGGAAGAAACCTCAGGGAGAGACTGAGGAGGGATCCCTCTCCCAGGACGGACAGACGTGCAATAGGTGACGTGTGTGCAGAACAAACAACATAGTTAAAAATACAGCATGGACAATCTATGCGACAGAAAACATGATACGATGGTATATAAAAAAGATGGATCCAGGGGGATGTCAAGGCTTCCTGGTGTCAGGCAGGACCAGGGCAGGGCTAACTTGTATGATCTTTTAAAGTGCAATTAGGGGGATTTATTGGCAGGATGGAATATAATATTCATAACTACGTTTAGTTATTGGATAATCACCTGAAACTAAGATCTGTTGTGTTTTTGCTACCATCGAATGAGTCCTTCATATCTACATAGGGAGTGGGTCCTCTATTTGATGCTAATTTGCACATTGTGGCATGCCAACTTAAGATGGTTAACATGGTAAACATTACATAGTACCACATCAGCATGTTACACATTGTCACTGTTAGCCCCTTAGCACGCTAACATTAGTAGAGGACTGCTAGCTTGGCTGTAGACTCATGCTACAGTCACATTAAAATGGCATGTCTGTAAAGGCGCGTGTATCTATTCAAAGTCCAGAATTCTCATCTTTTAAAGTTATATTTCCCAAATATCAAAATGGCTGCTGGGAAAAGGGCCTTTCTTGCTGAGAGCTACATGAGAAGATCAATATCACTCTGATAGCTGTCAGTTAAATATGAAGCTAGAGCATAAAGACTGCAGGGGAAACAGTCTGGCTCTCTCCACCATTCAAACATACGCCCGTACTAACACCTTTAAAGCTTACTAATTAACATGTCAGGTTGCTGCTGGTTGCCTGGCAACTTCATGGTGATTAAAAGACTGTAACATGTCCTGCTCATGGATGTGTTGAGAGAGCTGGACATGGCAGTCTTACTGTCAATCTGCCCAGTGGCCACTTGTGGTATTGTAATGGCAAAATACCCTGCGGCCCAAAAAACATATTTTCTTAAGACCACTGAAGAGATGAAGACTATGAAGATCTGTAAAACTGTTTACAGGACACATGGAACTGCAAACAAAGTCAATTAGTTTTTGTAGTAATGTAAAAAAAAGTTTGTTATTACTGAATTTGAAGCTCAGTAGTCGTCAATGGCCACAGGGTCATTTATCCGTGATGCTGGATCTGACTGACAGTCTTTTAATGGTCAGAAAGGCTCTTTACAGGATGTAATGAGAGGACGCTGCTTCTTGAATTGTCCTTCAAGAAGACACTTGATAAATCCAAATTTGTAAACTCAGCCCTCAGAATGTAGCTTCATGTAATCTGACATTGACTTAAGTGCTCAGTATGTCTGTGTGACTTTGAAAGAACGCAGAAGAGTGAGACTTAATAAAGAGGTCAAATGGGAAATGCCTTGTGAAGATTATTCTTCTCCTATCTCATTTATAATAGAAGAGATAGGGTTTTTTTTCCCCCTGCTCTTTGCTGCAGATAATGTCATCATTTCCTCTCTTTGATCTGCCTTTGTTAATGCTGTTGACATTTAGCACATCCATAATCGAAGTGCAATGAACAAAGGGGGGAATACAGTATTACCACAAAACTCAGCATGAGTGCAGATCCCATGAATACTGAAATGTGAAAATAATTATTGAAAATGGACAACCTTGAAGCCTCATCTAAAATATATCGTTAGGTCTCCAGAAAAACACCCAAATTACATTTGGATTTGTGATGGGCTGAGGGCTCCCAAACCTCTGGGAAATCTTTAAAAGCATCCCATAACCTCAGATTTAAGCAACCATGCAAACCTATATCACTTTGTGTGTGTGTGCACACAACTATACTAGGAGAGACACTATTTTACAAACAGTTATCTGAAAAAACAAGGACGCATTTTGCATGTTGTTTCATCAGATTCACTTTAAAACGAGTCTGATGAATTTATGTTTCTGTGCATTATAGTATCCTGGTTCGCGCTGGAATTTTGTTTTCATTCATTCTTTACTGTGGTTCACCCTGCAACAGCTGGCACCCAGGAGAGAAGCACCACTGTGCAAAGGATATCTTCAGGGTTTTTTATCATTACTTTTTGTTTCATTTACTTCTTTCTTTTGTTATCTTGTGCTTCTATCTCGCATATTTTGGGACCAAAAATGTACTTTTCTTTTACACTGTACATGATTAATCTTTCTTTTTTTATCTGAATGTCATAATAACAGAGTGCGAGTGGTTGGATCTAAATCTCTGTGTTTAATGTGCTGCTATTATGTTGCAACGTTGATTAAATGAGCATTCAATTACTCAACTATGTGGTCATTTTGGAGACTGCAGTCTGTGGTGCTGTCGAAATGTATTAGATTACATTGACAGGTGTTTCTATTATGTTGTGCACCCGCAGAGGGTAGACTAAATAACAGCAACACCTCACTTTATAATGTAGTACAACTCAAACAGCACCAATGTGTTTATAACATTGATGAAGGTAGCATGTATTCCTGCACTGTTGTATCAGATTGCATTCTTTTTTTTTTAGCTATTAACCTGGCAACTGAGTGTATACCTTGTAATAAAAGTGCAGGATTTTTCCAAACAAAATACGAACGCCACAAAATAGGAGAGCAGTTGAACAGAAATGTTATCCAAAGCCAGAAAAAAACGCTTATTTTTAACCCCGCAAAAGAGTGGAGAGGAGGCTATTTGGAGGGGTGTCAGAACGTTGCCAAGAGGAAAAACACTCCATGTTGATCTCATGGAGGTCAATCTGCTGTGAAGAGCTCACTGTAAAAGTTCTTTGATCCGAGCCGGACCAGGACTGTGTGTCCTGGCCAATTAACAAACCACTGGCATCTGAGCAGCGAGGATACCAGCTGCTGCTTTCTATTCTCTCATGTGCATAACCACAGTGGAGTTGTACTGTATAATGACAGTGTAGAGCGGTTGATGATGATTGTGATGACATGCAATAAAAGTCATTTGATACACCTTCCATATTTTGTCTTACCACCCCTCTGTCATTTTAAATAGACCAGCTGCTTCTCTCTCTCTCTCTCTCTCTATCTATCTCTCTCTCTCTCTCTCTCTCTCCCTCTCCCTCTCTCTCTCCCTCTCCCTCCAGTCCAGGGGTTTCTAAATACTAACAACACTCAACATCGCAGTCCCCGGTAATGAGAGCGTGGGCAGTACTAGCGCCTTTACTTGGAACGTTGCCATGTTCCATTAACTCTCTCCTAAAGTCACTAAGGGAGGAAACAAAGCTGGTTTTCTCTTTCAAAAAAAAAAGCAACTCTGACTCATGTCACAGTCAATCCTCCCTGCACCCTTTCTCTCTCTCTCTCTCTCTCTCTCTCTCTCTCTCTACTTTCATTCCTCCCTCCCTCCAAATGTGTCCTCTAAACACTCACCCCCTGGCATCTCTATCCAAATAATGAAATGATTACGATGTAGCAGGTTGCCAAGTCCTTTCTCTGTTTATCTCCCTCTTATTATGTCAGCAGCAAAGTCATGCAAATGTATGTTTGCTCAGAAAATTACCAAAGTAGCAATGACAGAGTGTGTGAGCAGGAGTATGACCAGGAGACTCTTATCCTTAAAGACATCGTCCTTCTCACTTCTCTGGCTTTTTAGAATTTTTTTTCTCCTCAGTGTTTCACCTTGTGCTTCTTTATAATGTGCGATTGCTCAACAGATAAAGAAAAAATGTGACTCCTGCTTTTACCCGCTTGAGGCAAATTTGGCTGCTGAAAGAACTGATGGTTATTTAGTTTTGGCATTCATCAGAGGTCATGTATCTTTGGCTACAGGCTTTCTAACAGACTGCAAATAAGCAAAAATAAATATGTAATATAGTGCACATCAGCACAGGATTTGTGGAGTTTTCATCCCATCCTCAAAAACAGATGTTAAATGAAGAGATTATTCTCAATGTATGCCAGCTCGAGCATGAGACCAATGATAAAGTGCAGCATGCGCCGTTTAAATTTCATAGTTGCTCTGACGTCTAGAAGGGATGCCTGGATATTTTTAACTTTGTGGTTGCAGAATCATCTTAGCAACAACACACGCAATTGCATAAATAAATAACTGTTCAGATAAATACAATGAAGTGCTTTCTCCTTTTGTTGAAGGCGATGATCACCAAGACATCATGTATGGCAAAGTCAGTACTGTTTGGCAAACGTGATTCTAACAGACGTTTCTGGCGCTAACTACATGTCCACTACCGAAAGCATCAAAGCATTCACAGCAGTCAGAATGAACTGTGTGTTTGAAAGAATATGTTGATCAATAATTTGAGTTCCCTTGTTTTGAAAATGAATATTCAAAAGGTACAAAGTCCATGCTCATCATTGTAAATCGGCAACATATCTGTCCTTATTTGGAGCTGTCAGCGTTTCCCTTTAAATTAGGAAAAGGTTTATTCAATTTAATATTTAGGTTCTCTGAATACCAAAGACAGGCATCCATAGACTGTCACTTGTATGGGATTTCTGTCCATAATGTTTACTGCACACTAATGCATATTGTACAATAGCGGCTGAGTTGTACATTCTACCAAAACCAAAAAAAGATGTGTTTCATTAACATCTTAGTAACCGCATGAAGGATGTAGAAATACAAGTATTTATTACCATTGGTTGGAAAAGATGCAGAAGTGAATAAACGAGGGCAAACCAAATTGCAAATCAGGCAAACTGCAGCAATAAAGGTATGAAGTTAATGGTATTTAAGGTGTATCAAGAGTCCTTTTTGGTGGAGGCTGAGAAGTTCATCAAACAAATAATGAACGAGAGTGAGATTATGTTCAATCATCCAGGGGACACCTAGTGGTCAGTTAATGCTGAACACTGTTCACAGGAGCTCAAGTGCTTTTATATTTGCACATACAAGGGTGTTTTTTAAACTTATACTTAAGTTTTAACATCCGTTGTTTTATTTATGTTTTTATCACTGACACTGGAAATCAGAGGGGTGAAATATCAAAGGCAAAATAATCTCTGATATGACAGGAGTGATGCAGCGGCTGGCCAGGGTTGGGGGGAGAAGTACACATTTAATTCACATGACAGGTTCGTGATTTTAGAATTATATAAATAAAATTGACATGACTTGGCAACCGGCAGCAAATGTTCAAATATCTATGTCATTTTTTCCCCATAATTTTAATCTTTTTAGAAATGTTTAACCTAACGCTAATAAATACATACTGAGGCTCCTACTGGCCTTTTTGCAAGTGTTTTGTGTATTAACTACAAACTTTGACGCTGACCATTTTCAAATACATAGGTTAAAACAATAAGATTGATTATATCTTCCTGTTAGGCATTTTTTATTTTATTTTCAGCATGTGTTGCGGTGATGATGGGAAGCTACTGCAATCTTGCTTTACTGCAACTGCATAACTAATTTTACTTCCTGCTTCTAGTTTTTGAATAAAGCTTCTACTTTCTGCAAAAACTATTGAGATGTTGAATTCTTGTATTTGCATATTGCAAAAAAAAAATGAAAAACAGTAAATTATGTAAATAATGGCCATTTGTCAACACCCTGGAATTTTCTCTGAGTGCTTAGAGACACTCTATAGAGCCATCTGTGCAGCAGTAGATATATTAATGGCGTACTCCGTCCTCTTCGGGGTCATTTAACAGCAGTTCTATGCCTCCCTCTTGTGGTCATATAGACGAAGTGCAGCTAAAAGTGAAGCGCGGTCCCTCCGTTTTTGCCAGATCTGGTTCTCCGCCAAGTTGAGCTACACGTCAGTGGGGAACCTGTACTGGTGACTGGACGTGTGCAGTGCGCGTCAGGCGGTTCCCGGATGCACCAAACAGAAACATGGAACGTGTGGTGGTGGAAGTCCCGATCAACAACGGTGAGATACATTACCACCTCTACGTCTAACGCGCCTTTCAACCACTTATATTAACATCTCCTAAACGGCGTATGGTCCTTCTCTCGATTCGTGCGCAAATGCTCCTCCTCCTCTGACGCGTGGTTCGGCACTGAGCGTGCTGTAGCCTGCTGTGTGTACTGCTATCAGTGCTTTACAGGCTATTTGTCTCGGTTCTGTGTATACTATCTTGTAGCTGCAGATTACCGTCTGCTTGCACTTGTACACAGCAGTAACAGAGCTGCTGTCATCTGTCAAACAGCAGTTCTGCAAAAGACAAACTGCTCTCACATTTTACCTCTCTGCAGCTAAAACACAGGTCCTATTTATTCCCTAACATTACATACAGTAGATTAAATAAGATTCAACTTTATTGTTTGTACAAATACTAAGAAAACAAAATGCACTTTAGCATCTGGCTTGAGATTGTAAAATAATCCACTGAGTTTTTTCTTAAAGACGCCATGCTCATCTAACATGGATCAGTTTGATGCCACTTGCAGTCAATATGCCAGGAAGTATAATGTTTTTTGTTCAATGGTAACAGCACTAACATATACTGTATGTGCCCAACTTGGTATCTCTAATGTTGATAATTATAATAATAACAATAATACTATATTTTATTTATTTCCTTTTCAAGAAGGTCAGAGCACTTTTGAACTAGATCCTCAGTGTGAACGATGGTTTCCTTATTTATTATCTCACCTCACTGTGTTTCTGAATATGTCTCGGCTCTATCTATTCTATTCTATTCCCAACCTCAGGTTTTTCCCTCGCCGGCCCCTCCACGACCCCACGAAAGCGGCAGGTGCGTTTCTCAGCACGGCATGACATCATCCTTCTGCGGGAGGTTATCGCCCAGAACCCCTTTGCCTCCAAAGAGCCAGGTTAGTTCTGTTTTTAAACGACTGAAAACACTTAAATACTGTTTGTGGACACTTCCAAATATTTATTGTGGATTTAAAAACACATTTAATCAAGGAAAAATTCTATATCCATCTAAAACTTAAATGTATTACTCAAACGGTGGTTTCTTATTGAGCTGCCGTTTTGAAAATACATTCAGCAACCATAGAAGAAGACATCCATCAAATAACAGTGAGAGAGACCAATCGAAGGGCAACAATGATGTGCTTTGAATAAGAAACATATGAAGTTAGTTGCTTATTTCTTCCATACTACATATTCACATGAGTGTGAACTAATTGATCTCCTTCAGGACGGATCTGGGCCCGTGTTGGGGAGATCATCACTGCAGCCCTTCAAGATGAAAACTTTGAGGTGGATGCCAGGAGGTGCAGGGAGAGGACCATGCTGCTTTTGGACTACTACAAGAAACAAGACTTCCCCAGTCTGCGCAGGTTGGTCCAGTCACTAGGATCAAACTGTACTGTTTCCTGAGAAAATACCTGGATGTGTGGTGACTTGGAGATGTGCTCGGCATTACTTTAAACATTTAAAAAAAAAAAAAAACAGGTTTAAGGTGCGTGTGCTTTTGATGTGCTCAGATTTGGAACAGAGAGGTTGTACGCACAAAAGGAAGATCTGCTCCATGAGGTCTTGGAGCTGGAGGCTGAGAAGGGGCTCCTGGCCGGCGGGGAAAACACAAAGTACCAGGTGGGTGTTGTGTTAGCAGAGAAGAGTAGGTAAACATATGTGACAGAGGGTGTTTTAGTGCCCTTGGACTGGTTGAGAGGGGCAGATAGAGCGTATTAGTTACAGCTCCCATCACACAGCTTCATGCAGCAATGTCTTCATTCTGGCAACAGCAGCACTTCTGAGTTACAGACATTGTTCTTGCCAAAGATTGAATTAAAGTGTATGCTTCATTACAACAGAGCTAAACAGTTGTTCACACAGGCTATACTGTATGTACTGTATAGTCCAGTGGTTGCAAATCTTTCAAGTTTGTGACCCCTTGAACTGAAGAAGTGCCCTTCTTGAGGCCCTTGTCACGGGTTGCATATGTCTAGAATTTGTGAGCAGTTTTACCAAAGTGTGATTGTTTCATGTGAATAATCGTTAAAGGCCAGAAGAAGCAAAGAAATCCACCATTTCACGTGAGAGAAAACAGCTTATTTAGAGAAAATTCCACTGTATAGCATCTTTTTTCCCTTCTTTCCTGTCTCATTAATAATCTCTTGACCCTTCATATGTATTTTGTGAGCCCCTGGGAACCAAAAGGTATAGTCTTTATTTTCTGAGATGATATATGTTATACAGTATGTTTTTAGCTTGCCTTGCACCTTCTATTTTTGATCCATAAATGTAAAAGTCATTCCACACATTGTTATTAGGGTCAGGATGCCCATTACCTGAGTCGATGCAGCTTTTTTTCTGTCTCTGCCAGCGATAGTTTATCTGTTCTAAGACCTCATTAGAATTGAGGTTAGCCAGAGAAGTTGGACATCCAAGTCAGCAGATATTTTTACGTTCTCTGTAACTACCTGACCACTTCCCTTTTCTTCCTCTTGGTGGCATTCAGTCACAAGTGAACTAAGACTCTAAAACTGCTCATACAGTACCACTATTACTGCTGCTAAAACGACTCTAGTTTTGCCATTACTATAACAACGTCTATGGCTACTGTTGGTAACGGTTGCTGCTGTCACTCATATTTCTCATTTACTTTATTTCTCATTGTCGCAGAAGTCATGTTTAATCTTGTCCTAATCATTTTTTTTTTTAGGATGATGAACTGAGAAAACGAGCCATAGAAGAACTAACTCTACCAGAGCAGGACAAACCCAACATCACCATCACACAAACACCCACTGCAGGTAAAAACTGAACATCGGAACACTAGAGAGGACAAGACTGCCGCTCTACAGCACATAGTTGCAAATGTATTCATTATTGCCTCAAAGGTCATTCCCTCTCAGTTATTTCATCTGGCTGAGAGGTTTATCCTATCTTATCTTGGAATATGACTCAGTATGTAATGTGCATGTAGTGACGTGAACTCCTGGCATTAGATACTGATATTTCAATATCTAGTAAACTGTGAGGAAATTGGAGATTTGAAGAGATTTGATCACTTTAATTTATTTTGCACCACTGTGTTTGGGTTGCAGTGGCATCAGGCTGTTAACATGAATTGAATGATGACTTAATCGGTGGAAAGGTTGGCCCTTTGCTTATTGTACTTTTAATAGAAATGCACATCACAAGGAGGCCACAGTCTGTGGTTTCTTCTGATCAGAATAAACAAATGCGCTAGTGAAAGAAATCTAAATAATATGCCATCCAAAACTTGTATTTTAAGTGTGAGACATTAAATGTAGTGAGTTAGAATCCATCAACCCCAATCCTGAAAATGACTGTCACAGCAGAACCAGAAGAAGACCGCGAGGAAATGGCAGAGCTTTCAGCTGCGCCCACAGCCAAGCGGCCCTGCCAGTGCTGCTGCCAGACCTACTCTGAGATTCTCAGTTTCCTGGAGAAACGCTCAGAGGCGGAGCAGCGGCTACGAGAGGAGGAGCTTTCCTTGCGTCGGGAGGAGCTGGAGATTCAAAGGAGTAAGATTACAGAGTAGTGAAGTGTGATTTTAAATTCAACCGAGTGTAATAGGGTTCCTTAGATGTGGTTACTTCTTCCAAAGTAGATTGTTCATTAGTTATAGAGCCAAAACAAAAATGACTTAACAGGATGCTTGCAATCTAGCATTTGTCACAGGTGTTTCAGATTAAGTTATTATGACATTAATTGTAACTAAAATGGGTAATCAGTGTCTTGTCTATTGTTATGATGTCGTTCATTTTTAGGATGTAACTGTTAGTAAACTTGCTCTAAAAAACGTATTTATTTTCCTCTTAGACAAAATTCTAATAGCGTTTTAATTGAAGTTAGTCTGATAATCATTCTGAATTTCCATTTAATTAAAAAAATCTGAGGACAGCAATTCAAATGTCTGGACACATGCTAAGTCAAAGAAAGAAAATGAAATAGGAACCATTACATTTTAAGAACGAACCAGTTATATATCAGTGACATTACAATCATTAATAAAAATATAAGCAACTGAAAAGGATCAAAGGTTTCTTTTAACTGTTATGCTGTCACCATATTCAACGGGCATAGAATTAAAGATTTTGTTTCCTTTTATTTATTCTCAGGTAAGATCACTTTGGAGAGGGAACGTCTGGGAGCTGAGAGAAAAGAGCGAGAACGGAGATTTGAGCTGGAGAGTCAAGAGAGGCAGGTCATCTTGGACCTGCTAAAAGAAAAGGTGCTGAAAAGCTGAAATACTGTATCACCTGCATTTTAATGCCAACTTTTAAAAGAAGTCAAAGCATGAAATATGGGGGGAAAAAAGACAGTTGCCCGCTTAAAAGAGGAAGGAAACCAAGGAAACAGGAAGTGAAAAGATCAATGATTCTAGGTTTTACATGCAGGTCGTTGTTAAATAACCAGACAAAATGGAAGGCAGTAATACAGGATTTGCAGATGCCACAACAGCCAAACAAATGAGTAATGTTGGGAGTACCTGGGTGTATGTAGGCGTATACTGTATGTGTGTCTGGTGCACTAAGTACCAAAAAAAGATATTAACCTGCTGACCCATATAAATCCCAACAGACACTCCCTGCGTTTTAATCCTCATGCCACAATCTGCATGAAGTGTTGCAATTGATGTAGTGTCACCTAAGAAATGGAATGCAGAAAAGGGCGTGGTGCTGTGTCTTAGGTGTGGTGAGCCAAATCAGAGAATCCAAAACTGGCAGACATGCAGGAATCACTGTGTTGCACCCACAGTGGTATGTTTTTATGAGTATTAATAATGTGAGGGACAACATCCTTTGTGGCACCAGGATAAAATAAAATTGAGGAACCACTAAGAAAAGCTGTATATTCAAGCGGTTCACATTAAAGTATGGTGCAGTTCAAGCGTTTGAAAACCCCTCTAGCCTTTACAATATCAATGACTTTATACATGCTTTATTCAGCCACTTTTCTTTCAATTCCATGACATTTTGATTAAAATAGAAGCTAACTACATTGTATTTTACTGACTGAGAATCCACTGTACATTGACTGGTAAACACTTTTGCACTGCCTCAATTCCAGCCATTAAGTGAGTGTCCATATTCTAGAGATGATATAGAAACAACTTTTTTAACTTATGTCTTAGGTGATCTACAGTCATTTTGCTATAAGAGAGTTGTTAGTCAAATGTATGCCC
The DNA here is from genome assembly GCA_943590825.1 of Bovichtus diacanthus. Lineage (NCBI taxonomy): Eukaryota > Metazoa > Chordata > Actinopteri > Perciformes > Bovichtidae > Bovichtus > Bovichtus diacanthus. Next base: position 869,573 of record CALSBV010000196.1, on the reverse strand, counting down.
TCAGTTGATTTGTTATACCCAGGTATAGTTAACTGTCATTGGTTAAAGTTCCAATATTACATAAACATGGAATTCATGAAAGGAGCACTTTTTTATTACATGTTTCACTGACTTATTACACCACACGTGATACTGTGACCTTATGTATATTGTTCATAAAAATGATATTTTTCTTGAAATCCCCATAGCATAGCCTAAGTTATATAAAACGAAAGGATGTAAAGTAAAAGTTGCTAATTTCTATTCTGAAAATAAAAAAAATTGAGCTGTGTTTGTGTGAATTCATAATGATCATCACATTTACACTCTTCAATTTACGGCACTATGTGGTTTAGAAATTATGCCATATATCTCGCACCTAAGCACTTGCACTATACTTACTATACTTATTCCACCTCTCCATTTATCGGAAAGCTGTATTGATTACGTTGTGGTTTCAGATTTCACATACAAAACATATGATCAGGTAATGGGATGCTTGTTTAAACGACCTAAAAGTACATAAAGTAGCTAAAACTAACACCACAACATTCTGCTCACATAGATTTTTATTATTATTTTTTGCATCATAATGCGTACTCTTTCTTTAAATGACTTGTAAACCAGCATAATAGAGTGTTATTACTACTTTTACTGATTTTAATAATGTGAGTAGCCTACTTCTTTCTCCGTTGGGTGTAGAAACTATAGTCCCTCAACCAAATAACTGGCTTACTAGCTGCTCTAACTCAGTTTACAGCGCTGCATTGTTATGATACATGTAGGGCAAAACTATTTAGCCATCGCGACCACATATTTTGGTCGTTGCGCTTTAATTTCAGGTCATACAAATCCCACGCCCTGATTGGTCAAAAATATATTTCACACACCCTGTGTTGTTTCGATCTGGTCTCTGATTGGTCTCCTTCAAAGTCACTCCCTCATTTCATCCACCCAATGAACGTGTGCTCGTGGCGTTTTTCCCCCTGCTGCGTCGCGTTGTAACAAAGTTTACAGTATAGCAACACTGCATGCTATCAGCGGGGTTGTGAAGTTATTACGCTGTTGCACCGTCCAAGACAGTTTTCGCTACATTTTAGTTCGTCTTCATGGTAACATTAACCGCTGTGTGTGTTCCGGAGACGGTACAAAGTCAGTGACCCGCATGGAAACACAGCTCAGCTTTCCATCTGCTGTAACAGGGATTTTTGTCGATGTGAAGATAGTTGTTGACTCGCTAACACGAGCACGAGCGTTGCTCCAGCGTTACATGTGGGGCATGTGCTCCTTGTTGTTTTAGTTTATATACAGTGTGGTGTTACACAGCTTCAGTAACGTTTGTATGTTCGTACTTAAACATGCGTCTGTTGGAAGTCTAAACCATCCATAGTTTATGTTGTTAGTGTGGAAACTACACTTCAGGTAATTACGGGCGATTCTTTTTTTTTTTTTCTTTTTCTTTTTTTTTTTTTACGGTTTTGGTGAAACACAACCAAATAGCCTACCACGTTGATCCCAACGCAACATGCCTATAAGGCGTTTTGGGGGTCACAGGTCTCTGGTCTCTTACTCTCAAACCCCAACGCTGTCGTACGGTTACAAGAAAATGAATGTTTCAAGAAGTGGATACCGTGTTTTTTCTGCTAACTCCACCAACGCCTGCACCGAGCTGGCCAAGAAGATCACAGAGTAAGTGATGTCTGACTTTACAATGCCATCATGATTAATGCCATTTCATGTCTGTAATGTTGTGGATTGGCCTGTCTTTGTTATCTGCCGTGTCCGTGACTGTACACCTGGAAGTCATACCTGCATGTGACCTGAGGCGGAGGTGTGTATTGTTTTGAATTTAGTGCTGTTCAATTGGGCTGCACACGCACACACACACACAGCACACGGTGTGGAAATCATAGGGTAATCCCAATCGTATCCACAAGATGATGGTGTGATAGCACAATACATTGTTCAATCGTAGGAAAGAACATCCTGCAATTGCGAAATAATTAATAAAAACTATGAATAGCGGTACAATGTGAGTGTGCATGTACTTATTGTACATGTAAAAGTCTGAACTAGCCGGAACAAGAGCAGTACAATAGTTATTGTCTATACTAAGGGAACAATAAACCTTTACTTCTGCAAGACAACACATTCCTATATGGGTGCTTGTACTATTGCAAAACAGTTTGGTTATCAACATTACAATGTCTTGCATGCACCAAACCTTTTGGCTTGTCACTTGCAATAACAACTTATACGGCACACCACCTTTAGGAGTTAGATTGCCTAAATGCTATTTCAGGGTATTATCCATCCTGAAAATAATCAGAATTTCCAATGTTTTTGGCATAAACGTGGTCCAACTTTAATACATTGAATGTTGGCAAAACATAACACACAACAATGTTGTCAGCTTTCTTCTAGCATTGTTAGCATTTTTTAGATTTTCTTTTCCTCCTTTTTGAAAGTGTCATCACTTATTACCAGTAAGAACACACTATGCACAACATGCAGATGAAACATTTGTCGTCTTAGATTGTCTTAATGTGTGTGTGTGTTTGTCTCCTGGGTGTTGGCGTAGGATGTTCAAAAGGCCTGTCAGTGAGAATAATTGTGATAAAAGGAGGTCATTGTGCACATGCTTTGTCAAGGGAGTAAGCAGGGCACGGATACTGTACACAAGATGTTACTGTGGCAGCCAGACATTCTTTAATAGGCAATGATTCATAAGGCATTTAAATGGGCATTGGTTTAGTAGAAAAACTAGTTGAACCCGATAAGATGAAAATAAAAACAATCTGACGTATACTGTATGTTTTGTAGTCCGACTGAAACACCCAAACAGAGCTCTGCAAACAATAATATCTTCTCTTGCTGTTGGCCTACTGAAATCGAGGAGCAGCCATGTTTTTCCCTACTCTGCAAACTTGTCAGACAGCCAAGCAGAAGTTGCATTGGTCACACAGTGAAAAAGAGCTCAGTGTACACTCTTTGGCAACATTGCAGAACATTATTAGGGATATTATGTTGCCATCCTGGAGCCAAGTAGAGCTTTCCTGCAGAACAAAGGTTGAATAATACCGTGAGCCCACAGAAAATGTTAATGACTAAGGTACTGTATATTTACTCAGAGGTGCATGTGGTGACTGGGCTGTGTGTCAATACCCTCAGAACTTAATTCATCTTTATTTTTAAGACTATGTAATTCCCCACTGAATATGACTAATAGGACGCAATGTATGAGATAATGCTTCAATGACATGTCGCATGTTCTTTGAATGTTCTTAATTATGTACTTATTTATATTATAGTCATTACAGATGAAGGCAATATATCAAATATTGGAATGTGGTTTAGGGATGTAAACAGGGCGAGGCTACAGAGGCAGAGATGCCTGCCTTGTCTAACTGGATCCCCATCGACTGTACTGCCAAAGCCTTCTACTGTCACCGAGCCAAGCACCTGCACTGTTATGAGACTGTTTGGTTTTAAAATGAATAGCATAATTATCTGCCCAAGGCACCGCTGTATTCATGATGCCTGAGCTTGTTCAGAGTTTGACTTGATGCAACAGGATTGTTCTGCACTAAGAGTCGATATCAATAATCTCATTGCTTTTCGTTGAGGTTTTCACTTTCTCTCTTCTTTCTCTTCCTCCGAGCTCAAGTTGATGCCTTCAAATGTCTTGTTTTGTCTAACCAACTGTCCAAAACCCAATTTACAATAATATGAAGCAGAAAAGCAGCAGATCCTCACATTGAGAAGCTTGAACCAAAGAATGTTTGGTGATTATGCTGGAAAAATTACAATTAATTGATTTTTTTTTTTTTTTTTTGTGGTCCAATGACTAATATATTAATGGACTAATTGTTTCATCTCTACAAATTAAATAAATGATTGATTATCAAAATCCTAGTTTTCATTTCTTCAACGAGTTTAGCCCTTTTTGTAGTTTAATTTGACTAATAACCTGCTGGTCACAAACATAAAAACACTAGTGTAGTACACACTAGAACATTTACACACTTCAATTGATAAAACCTATAACATGTGTGTATTTGTGTTTTTAACACTCTGTGGCCTGTTTGTTTTTCCTCAGGCGATTGGGTGTGGAGTTGGGCAAGTCAGTGGTTTATCAAGGGTCAAATACAGGTAAGGCTGATAAATATCCTAATTTCCATAATCCATGTCAGATTAATGAGCTGTGGTTTAGTGTCGTCTCACTTGACTTTGCACTGCAACCCACAATGATGAGAATGAATGTGTTTGTTGTTGTTTTTAGAGACTAAAGTGGACGTGGAAGAGTCTGTCCGTGGACAAGACATCTTCATCATTCAGACCATTCCCAGGTGAGACGGAAGGAGACTCTTGATGCCTTAATGTTAACAAAGAGTCCTAATACTATGTGCAATATAATGAAACCTCAAAGAATTGTCACCCAACTCTGAAACTCTACTGAGCTTTTAAGCTTCTTTTACAGCCTTGAATTTAATGTTTGGCACTCTCATTAGCCTCGCTTCCAGTAGCAGCAGGCAGCTTTTCAGCAAAAAGAACCTCAGATTAACCCACTATCTATCGGCCCGGCACGAAATAACAGAGTGGCAAAGTTAACAACTCAACGGCGAGGAAAATTGAACATGTAGCTAGCTAAAGACCCAGACATTTTTCTAAATGTCAGCTAAAATGAGAGTGAATATTCAATTTAAATTGTGAACTGTCCAGAAATGCGACTCCAAACGAGCATGTAGCTCCTTGTGTGTGTGTGTCTGTGTGTGTGTGTCTGTGTGTGTGTGATTGATGGTTAGCCAGGACAACTGTCTGCCACCAAGTAGCCAAAATAAAATGCGGCTTTTAATCTATTTTTTACCCCAATTACTACAATGTATTTACATAAGCAAATGTCATTCCCTAATGGCTGTCACAAAAAAGGATTATCTTGTCACAAAGATCTGCACCCCCTCATAGTTTTACATGGCAAAAGAATGAGAGTCGTTTATATGACAAATTACTGTACGAGACTTTTAAGTATGTACTTATGATTGCAATGCATTCACATGACTAAGAGCCTGTGACAACATCGTGTTTGCACAATGTATCTCTGCCATTACACTCTCAGAAGCTATGCCAGTTTACTGCGTTTGGGATTACAGTCCAATTAGCTGAAAGAAGTCAAACAATTTTTACTTTGTGTACTGTTACTCTGCTAAATGTGTCTTTTTTATTTTACATTCAAGAATCGTTTAGCAGGTTGAAGTCCAAATGATGACACTAACTATGGCCATTTCACTTCTGCCAGTCGAGTCCTTGTCAATCAGTTGTTTACTATGACGAAGGGGAATACTCTGAAAGATAACCAGAGGTCCCAGGAGGGGACATCAGTAGTGGGATCTCTAGTTTCAACAAGCTGTCAAGGCCAAAATGGCTACATACAGTATCCTGTTACACCAACAGCTCTTCACCTTTCTAAAGTAGTGAAACTGTCCTAGTCATCAAAATAACAAACTTCATGGTACTCTATCAAAATCTCCCGACCGTTCAGAGCTTTGGTTTCTAGCCAGTGGTGATGTTGATTTTTTTTGAAGTATTCTATTCCTGGAAGTACCTTTTTTATATTGAGGTTGTGTTTCTTTTGTTGCAACTTGATTACTTCTATTACAATAGGCAGTAACTTTCAAGGTTATTTTTGGCACAAGGCTCATAGGAAAATCTGTTTTATGGGGTATGTAATAACAGGGCAGGTGAAAAGGTTACTTTAGGTTTAATGGTGGATTACCTTGTAAACAACCGTTTATATTCTGATTTATCTATCCCCATCAGCTCACCATCATATCCTTCTGTACCTGTGTGGACCGTCTTTGTGGCAGACCGTACGCTCTGACTAATTGCATACCGGCATAGCTAGGTGTGTGATCTGTAGCATATTTTGAATGTCATGTATTTGTTTCTCAGAGATGTCAACACAGCTATCATGGAACTGCTGGTTATGGCTTACGCCCTGAAGACGTCCTGTGCCAAGAACATCATCGGGGTCATTCCATACTTTCCTTACAGCAAGCAGTGCAAGATGAGGAAGAGAGGATCCATTGTCTGCAAGCTGCTAGCATCCATGTTGGCTAAAGCTGGTATGGACTGTGTGTCGCAATGTCCTTTTTGTCATAATTGATTTTGTATTTATACCCTCTGAATAAAAGTGCTGATTATAGTCAGAAAAACAGACTTTTATCACAAGTGAGCTGTCCTGTTAAGACAGGGGCACACATTAAGACGGTCAATTACGAATATGATTTGGTTGTGACGATTGATCGGACAAAGTTGGACCTGGTCTGTTAATGTCTGGGTCAGCCAGTGTTGTGTGTCGGCAGATAGAATCGTATAGTTTGTGCAGATTCAGTGCAGGCTGTTGGCTGACATCCATGTTTGTTTTGGCAAACTAAACCGCATCAAAATTCTCGCGGGATTTGCAGGGTCGTCTACCGCAAGACCTCCAGCCGTTATTGACCAGTCATATTTTACTTTTCTTTTGCCTGACTGTCAAAGACTAAAAAAATGTGCAAGTTGGTGGGAACGATCTTTATGTGGTTTGTCCAGCCTTTGTAGTTTTCAGCTAGTCTTCAGGTTTGTCCCAAGCTTAAGCTGCAAATAACAGAGCCACTTAGAGCCCTGTATAAATTAGTGTGAAGGTCCTGTTGCAAAATTAACGTGTTAGGCAGAGGCCAGAAGAGGTATTAAATTGCGCACCACATTACTTATAACTATCCTGCGTTTATTCTGAATACCATGCCAGTATATATTTTTCTTCCACGTGGCGCCAGAGAACTCTGTTCTGTGTGCTTCAGACACTGCAGAACTGTGTGCTGAACCTACTCGTGTGTCTATGTTGCAGGACTAACTCACATCATCACCATGGACCTCCACCAGAAAGAAATCCAGGGCTTCTTCAGCTTCCCGGTCGACAACCTGAGAGCTTCCCCCTTCCTCATCCAGTACATCCAGGAGGAGGTGAGGCTGCGTTCCACTGGACACAGGCACAGTGTCACAACAATGCTGGTGTTCTACTGTACATCAAAGAATGAGTTTTGGGAACTCGTTTATATAGTATAACTATCATGTAAGATCAAAGGCCAGTTTTACATTTTTTTAGCATTGAAAAGAATGTTTATCTTTCCTCAGATCCCAGACTACAGGAATGCCATAATTGTGGCAAAGTCCCCTTCAGCTGCCAAGAGGTGACAAGAAAGCCTGGGTCATTTAGTTCTCTAGTTTCTCTGTTCAACACGAGTGCACCGCTTCTCCTACTGTCAAAGTAGAACGTTTCTTTCTTTAGCGTCATATTCTTATTGTGCTTCTATACATATTACCACTCCATCTTTGTAGGTATGTACAAGCTTCTGTGCAAACTTCTTTCTACTCTTGTACTTTTTCTTTTTTTTTTGCCTGCGTATCTGTTTGTATGTGGTGTGTATGTCCGTTTCTCTGACTCCTGCGTGTCCGTCTGTCTCAGAGCTCAGTCCTACGCTGAGAGGCTGCGCCTCGGGCTGGCAGTGATGCACGGGGAGGCCCATCATTCAGAGTTGGACATCGCTGATGGACGACAATCTCCTCCCTTGTCCCGCACCACTACAGGACACACCGGCCTGGAGCTGCCATGTAAGACACACAATGCAGCTACATGCCTGTATACTAGTTTCCTCATATTCTGTTACCCAAGATATTTGTTTTGGCATTACTGAAAACTGATCAGTTTTATGATTGACTCTGCAGAACTGGTTGTATGTAAAGAAAGTTGCTTTTCAAGGTTATGTTACCTCTTAGTAAACCTGTACATATTCCTCCAAACCTGCTCTTCTTGGTCCAGTGCCTCACTAAGATGGATAGATGGATGGATGGATGGATGGATGGATGGATAGATACTTAGATACATACTTAGATAGATAGATACATACTTAGATAGATAGATACATACATACATACATACATACATACATACATACATACATACATACTTTATTGATCTCGAGGGGAATTTAGGATGCATGCAAGGTGAAGGTCATATGCTCATCTACATCTTTTGAGATGACTCTAGATTATTAGTACAAAAGTGTTTTGCTGAAGTATTAAGGTTGTCATTAAGACAGCCATAGGCTGGAATGTAACTATTATCATCAGCAAGGATTTTATTAATTGTTAATGGATTTTTAATGATGGAAAGTTTCCCCCTGCAGACAGAAAACTTTCCTTTTTGTAACAACCTGCATGAGTCGAGGCTTCTTTGGACCTATAAACCTGTCTTGGACAAATAAAGAGAAGCTGTAACTGCTGGCGAGTCCAGCGCTTTTGTTGGGTGACGTGGAGAGCTACATTTCCGACAGGGAGATTAGAGTTCTTGAGTTTAAAGCTGTGTGGTCATCAGACTGTGAGCAGCATGAATGCCAAGGTACATTGCCATCTGCTGCTCATGTGTCTGTAGCAACAAAAATCATAAGCTCCAGTTTAGGTCCCTAAATCGTTAAGCATCACAGATGTCTGGGAATCTTTTTTTTTTTTTTAAATATATATTTATAGTCTTGTTCTTTATAAGACCCAAATACCCCTGAGTAAGTTCCAGTAGCAGGGCTGACCTTCGCTCGCAGTTTTCTCAGCCTTCTCTTAAAGCTGCCTAAAATGGCCAGCTTAAGACCAGAGTAATGCCCCCGCTGACCCTGCAGTAACACACACATACACAGTTTTCTCTGCATGTTTTAGGTCTGCTCTGCCGCAGGCGTTGTCGTAGCCAGCTGTGAAATACTGCAGGCAGTGACTGACATCGCCCCTTTTTTCTTCCTCAGCCGGATTTATTTCCCTCCTCATCTTGTCCTGTCTTCTCTCTTTTCAGCTGAATTTACCATCCTCCTCTTTCTGCCCCCTCGACTTGGAGATGTGTTTTATGTCAACTCTTCCTCTTCCCCTGCAGGAGCTGGATCACGCTCATTCCAGCCGTCTCTCTTTCTCTTTCTCTCTCTCTTTCTTTCTCTCTCTCTCTCTCTCTCTTTCTCTTTCTTTCTCTTTCTCTCTCTCTCTCTCTCTCTCGCTCTCTCTTGCTCTCTCTCTCTCTCAACTTCCTCTTGTGAAAAACGTTTTAGATATCACTGATATGCTCTGTAATGTTTTGTCCGTTGTGTGTCTAATTGTGCATTAATATTTTCTCTACCATCCTATCTTTTGACATCGCAGACAGACACAAACGTCATGCCTCATTCCCTGGGATAGAGCTCCCAAGTATGACCATAAGGCTTGAATCCATGTGTGCTTCCTTTTTGATGCCTCCCTGTTTAGATTGACTGAATGAGTTACTGAGGGCTTCCGCACCATTTCGCATCTGAACATTCAAGAATCAAAGTGACAACGATCCTTTAATTTGTGTGACTTGTATCTCTGTTACATCTCAGGCAGGAAAAAAAACCCTTGCTAACAGTAACAAACCCCCTTCCTGGAGCTAAATCAAAGCTGCTTTGAATATTGATGCAAGGTATTTCACACACTGACCCTAGCTTACCGCTGAGTTTTTAAAGGAATTTAGGTCATAGAATACTTTTTCCTAGCCAGCACTTTTCAACAACAGATATATTCACTTGAACTCGCCATGTGAGTTTACATCTGGGTCAAACGGGACTTTTTTTATTAAAGAAATTCAAATGAATGAGGAAATGAAACACTTGGAACATGCCTGTCCCATGTTTACCCAGCCTATATACAAGAATGTGGCGAAAGTAGACTTTGCTCTTAAAGCCACCCCGTTTCTGTTTTGATGATCCACAGTGTCTTGTCTGTTTAGGCTTTCTTTTTGGCAAGGGGAAGGTAAAATACTTTATATTGTTCTAAGAGCAGTGGGCTGCACTGTTCTGATACACTGAAGCACACTTGGATCATAAAATGAAAATAGTTTTTCCCTGAGTGGAAATGATCATTTTTGGAAGCCCTCAGTCTCACATCCCCTCAGTCTTAATTAGTTAAAGAAATAATTCAGGAGTGAGAAACAGTGACATGGGCAATTTGACTTATGCTAATTTTAGTCACTGCAGATTTTTAATCCTCAATATTTTAAAAGAATATGAAAAAAGAGCCCTATTAACTCACCCACTAGATTAAGTTCATTAAATCACATGTATATTGGCAAACTGATGATTGTGAACTGGAGATTGTCATTCATTAATTCTTTAACATGAACACAATCCTGCCAAGTGATCTAACCCATGTCTGACATTCATGATATATATTTTTTTTAATTCTGCTCATGTTTTCCATTTCTACATCTTTCTGCTTGATACATTTTGTGTTGTGGACTCAAAAACTGCTTGATTCTCTTTTGTTTGGAAAAAAAAACAAACATTGTATTTGGTTTCTAGTTTCTTGGCTTCCCTTTTTATACCCAAACATCTGTAACCATTCAAAAAGTTTTCCATTTTGGTTTTTGCACAGAGGCCTTGCTGGATGTTCTTGTGATGGATTTGGTAACTGACCTCTCAATGGGCCTTGCTGTTGTTTGGAAGAAGGTTTTTTTTTTTTTTTGGCATTGTCAGAGCCTCAGTGTGGGGGACCTTAAGAGTCGGATGTGATGGGTAGACCTGGATAGATAATTATTTGAAATCCCTTCAAGTACTTGAGACATTTTACTATGCATTACATGTTCATTTAGCTGGAGCTTTTATTCAAAGCAACTTACAATAAGTGCAAACCATGAGGATACAAACTCTGAACAGCACAATTGGCTTCAAATAAGCCAAACTAATTTAAGTACTACATATAGAAATGAGAAAAGAATTGCATTTTAATTGAATGGAATTTTTTTTTATTGTTATTGGTCAAGCTACAGTCGAAACAGATCAGTCTTCGATGGAGGATTTGAAGACTTTCGGCTGACCTGTGGGGTTAAGAGATTTGGGGGCTATATATAAACTCCAAGACAAGTTATTATGTTCGTAACATCGACATTGTAATCTGTTAAAATGGTGATTAGATTACAAATAATGATCGATCTTGGTCTGTGGTTCCTAAAAAAAAAAAGAGGCTCTGCTCTACACCCACTTGTCCATCTACTGCTACACCAAAAGCACCCATATGCAATTCACCATGTAAACCTATTTAATGTCTTTATTCGGATTCACACATTTCTCCCACATATAACTTGGTCCCAGCAGTCTTCAGTGGACTGCAGTTATTGAATTGGTGCTGTGGTAGCTGGAAGCTTGCTGGGGTAGAGGGGTCTTGCATGATGTTTGCAGGTTTTTAGCCAAATCCCTTCTCACCAAATCTCCCTTTACCTCACCTCAAGATTCCGTTCCTGTTTGGGGTTACAGGATAGACCTCACTTCTTCGGAAAGTAACTAACTGTATCTATGTCTTTCAGTAATGATGGCAAAGGAGAAGCCACCCATCACTGTTGTTGGAGACGTAGGAGGCAGGATCGCCATCATTGTTGTAAGACCTCAAACTTTTGTGTGATTTACTTAAAAACAGTTTGGGAATTCATTCCTCATATTGAAACATAGGAAAACATTTGTATTGGAAAGATGCAGCGAGCAATTGCTTTGATTTTTAGGTAATCCTATGTCATAGTGTAAGAGTGAGAGTTTCACATATTAATCATTAAGTTAATTTACTATTATATGCAAATTGTGGCATTTGTTCTGCGGGGTTCAGTGAATTACTGATGCTTCTCATGGGGGGATAATTATAGATAATTACACAATATCACAGCAAGTACGATAAATACATCTTTCACACCGTGTTCACCCCAAAAAATAGAAACCTAAGTCTTGCCATTCAGTATTCCAGCAATCTAAATATATGTATTTTACTTATTCCTTTTCTTCTTTTTAATTTGATCTTTTCCCTGCCTAATGCCTAACCCTGTTGCCTTTATCTCAGGATGACATCATAGATGATGTGGAAGACTTTGTCGCAGCAGCAGAAATCCTAAAAGAGAGGGGAGCCTACAAGATCTACATCATGGCTACACACGGTCTGCTTTCTGCAGATGCACCAAGACTAATAGAGGAGTCTGCTATCGACGAGGTAAAATCATGTGCGGGTCATATCACTGAAGTCAACATTCAAAGGTGCATGGGAAATATTGTCAAAATGAGTACAACGTTAACGTTAACTATAACTACATTCAATAAACTAATTTCATTCATTAACTTAGTAAAAATCCAATTGTCACCCCTTACTCTCAGCAATTTGCCTTCCTCCTCAAAAAATGAAAAACATAATGAATCCCTCCTGCAAATATTTGAATGTTGTCGGTTTTGTGATGTATCCCTCCATATTTATTTATGCTCAATTTGTAATAAATGTTATGCATGTCCTCAGTGGTTATCTAGTGCCTTGATTGTCTCAGGGTTAGAAAAAGTGACATCACTCATAACACAAACCTCATGACAGACAGACTTGAACCTAAACGGCGTGATGTCCTCTTTACTTTTGCCTTGACTTTGGTCAGTGTTGGATTATGGGACATTATTTGGTAATCTTATGTCATGAAAATGAGGTTTTAAAATGAAATAAACAATTACTCTGACTTAGTTGAGGGTTTGTTTATATGCAGTTATGTGATAATATAATTTCATTGTGGTATTTTTAATTCCCAGGGTACGTACCGCCTCAAGCAATCAAATGCTCATGTTTAGATTTCATTTTATAAAGTTGTAGAAAGTGAAGTTCAGAAAAAGCCCCATAGGTGGTCTGGTCAATTTGAGCTTGATAAGAAGATGAGATGCTAGACTCAGGGCAGCAAAGTCCCTATAATCATGGAAAAAGGCTGAAACAAATGCACTAAGGCTGTTGTATTGCACCTCCAGGTGGTGGTGACCAACACCGTACCTCATGAGGTGCAGAAGCTTCAGTGTCCAAAAATAAAAACTGTGGATGTCAGTATGATCCTGGCTGAGGCCATCCGACGCACCCACAACGGAGAGTCCATGGCTTATCTGTTCCGCAACATCGCTGTGGATGACTGAGGCAACACGCATTACATTCCTGCACACACACACACACACACACACACACACCAATGACCAAGATAATCCCAGTTTTTGCTTTAACCTGTTGTTCCTGTTTAAGTTTAAGTTACTGTGTTTATCAGTAAAACGATCTGTATTCACTGTGTGTGACATGGAACAACTCAAACTCTCTTCCTCTGACATGTTACATACAGGGACTGTACAAACAACTCCAACTGTTTCACTTCACTAATATATGCTTCCTACCATCTGAAAACATAAAGAGCACAACATAATGTATCATGTGCATCCTCTCAGTACGCTGTAGAATTTGGCAAATAAAACTATTCTTCTTGGGTGAATAAAGTTTTCTCTTTTTTTATTTTTTCATACCATTTAGATTTAAAGTGACAAACAATGGATATCGAGCACATGGATTGCTAGATGACTGTAGGACACTGCCACAGCTGGTAGTACTACACATGGTTTGCATTTTGCATTGGAAATGTGAAGACATTTCGGGAACTGTCAGAAATGTGCAGTTCAGTGGCTTCACACCTGAACCGAAACTTTCAGTAGCAGTTTCAGTCACAGCTGAAGCTGCTTGTTTTATGAAGCATGGAAAAGCATGAAATATCAAACTGCAGTGTTCAGCTACTGTTAGATGAACATGCTCATCATAAAGATTGTGCAGTGCATGAGGTGTTTTGTCATTTTATGCTTATTTTAATTAATTTTTATATGACGTGTGTCTAACACAGAAGGTAAGGTCAACTTCTGCCTCATAAAATAATGTTTGATGCACAAGGTGACCAATTAGGATCATGATTCTCCCCACCACTGTGGGTATACAATATGTAAACACTTTTAAATAGTCTTAAAATGACATTTTGGATGATATTTTCCAAATGTATATTTTGACTGGAATATAATTGAATAAATATATTTGTTACCTTTTTTTTTTTTTTTAATTCATAATTTGAATAGGTGACTAATACATGAAATACAACAAACAACAATCTTACACATTGACATATGACCCATAAAGGCTCAGTCAGAGTAAAAATAGGCATGGGACTCATTGTACAGTTTGTGTTACTCTTCTACAGAAGCAGGAAAAGTCTTACTAATATGCAGGCAACACAGAAAGCTGACATTTCATCACTCACTATTTATTCTGGCTGTGTTCTGCCCAGGACCCTGAACTTGTTCTAAACGCCTCAGAGTCAATAATCTGCTGAGGAGCTTTGACCAAGTCCAGGGGCGAAGACATCTGACAAAGTGAGTCATGACTGAATGAATGGCTTCCCTCACGGCAGCTGCAATCTGACCTTTTGAATGCGAAGAAAAGTAATACTAAAGTAAAAAGCTAGTGTTCGTAAAATGACTCTTGAAATCCTCAAACGACCATCTCGGACGTAAATGAAAGTAGAGCTCTGCGCTACGAGATAACAAATCCACACACCTGCGTGACTGTGACGCTTCGTGGCCTCCTTCCCTTCGCAAATGAACATGAGTGGAGTGCGGAAGAATGTTTTAAATGTGGACTGAAAGAGGAACTGCGCGCAAACGTTTACCCGGCCACTTCCTCAAATTAAAACAGGAAACTTTGTTCAGTCTAATCTGATGGAGTGGTGTGTGTGCGTGTGTGTGTGTGAGTGTGTGGTGTATATGTCAGTGTGTGGGAGGGGGTTCTTGGACCTGAGCACTTCAACTGTCTCCACTCCGCACGTTGCGTTTAGGGAACCGTGCACAGCTATTTCAGGAACTGCACCGTGATCCGTTTTGTAAATCAATTAAATTATATATATATATATATATATATAATAGTATTTAAATTGTGCGATGCTCAAGGTTTTTTGTGCGCTTAATGTAAACTGCTGGAGCCTGTCAGCAGAGTTTACACTGCTGCCCTAATTGGGATGTTCCACTTGCTTTAATCTGAAGTTAAAGCATTTGTGACATTATGCACTCGGTTTCAGTTCTTTACTTTTAAGCTAAAGTGTGTTTTATGATTTAGAAAAGCCAGCTCTGATAGACTGGCTTCTTCAACAGTTTGTGCACATGCTTTCAGTCAAATCCAAAAACACCAGATTGATGATGAACGGAAACATCAGCGGCCATTTTTTTTCTTTTTTTTCTTTTTTTTTTTTGGTTATCTGAAAACTGATTGATGATGCAGTGAAATCTGTGTCTGGATGTTTGAAACCATACATACAGTGAGCTATTACCACAGTAGTGTCAGTGAATGTAATGTAGGTTTTTTATCAACAGAGGGCGGCAGAGATCTTATAGTAGCCTACTATAAAATGAGACCGCAGACGGTTGAGAAATGTAGAGCTCAAGATCTTGATTTCAGTCCACTTTATACATTAATGTACTACTTTGAGTCGCTTATTTCAATAAAACTAATGCAAACAAAAACTAGAACACCACATGGAATCATTTTCCTGCCACCTGTAGGCTTATTTTGCCACATTTCAAGACTCCATGGATGAAATGGAGCAGTAGTTGTAAAAGCAGAAAGTGAATGTGCTAGGACCCCACCCAAAAATAATCAGTATTCACCATTCTGTAACGCATGCACTACATTGACATGTAGATGCTTCTAATATTTACTGTTTTATATTTCATAGTTTTATCTTTCTACCTGAAAAGACATCAGACCATCTGTTGCCTGGGAAAATAATTTTTCCTCGAACAGATTTATATGGAAAGTGACAGATGCCCTCCTCAGAAATATCTCCGTAGCCCATGAAGAACGCAGCTCTCAAAGGCATTGTAAAAATTGTAAATCCTGATTTGGGTGGACAAGGATTTTAATTAAAACTATTCCAGCTTCAAACATATGTAAATGTGATCAGATAAGTCAAAGTGACAGCAGTCCTGCATAACAGTAATATACTGTGGCTGCAAAATGGTGTTTTTGCAACATCTTCCATGACCTTGACATGTTTTATCTATGTTCTATCATTTATTTATATATAATGTAATTTATTGGTGCAACGACAAGATTTCCTTGAAGAAATGATTGATATTACGATCGATTCATCATTTACTCTTAATAACTTACCTCTTTTACATAATTGTGTACTTAAAGTGAATCCATCAACAATTTCACGCAAGACATTTCACATGTGTTGTGCTTATATCTTTTATTACACATTCAACTTACATTTGTTAAATAAAGAGCAAAAATAATAACATTTGTGAGAATATGCCATGATGGGAAAACAATTCTAATTTAAAAAGAAATAAAACACTTCCAATATTTTTTTTAAACTGAAAAGTGCATTAAAAGTTTACATTTGCATTTCACCACAGTTTTAAAAACACAAGTAATATTCTCAAGGGCAAATACAAAAAACTGTAAACATTATGATGTGCTACATACACTGAATTATTAAATTAAAGCAGTTTACATGAGACATACTATTTTCCACGTACCACAACATATGTACACACTTTCTCTTAGTAAACAATCTGTTAGCAACAGTCCAAATCATGTAGCAAGTCAACATTTTAATAAAAAAATCCAGAAGGTATACATTGATCTAAACACCAGCAGCATGTCACCAAACAAGCAGCAACAACATTACATTGAGTAAACAACTGAGTGATTAATGCATCTTCCTTCTTTCCACTTGCAGTCTCTTCAAGTTAAGTCTTCAAACCATTCACCTCGTCAGTTTCTTTTCCCCTCAGTTGTTGTGAACTCTGAAGTGTCTTTGCTGGTCCAGATTTACTTCAGTCACTTCAGGCCCTGACTGAAGTCCAAGCTTTTTCTCTGACCTGCAGCATTGAGTGCTCTCATCCGTGTGCCCTTCATGAAACAAAACAACACTTCTCGTCCTCCGTCCATCATTACGACAGAAGACAGCTGTTGGTCTTGTTCATGGGCGGCCGGAAGTTGGTGTCTTTCGGAAACGTCTCCCTGCGTCTACGCAGCGCCGGGCTGAGGCGGCAGGGAAGGTTTGCCTGCTGCAGGAGCTCCTTGAACACCTCCACCACGTTGGCGTTCTCCTTTGCCGATGCTTCCAGGTAACTGTTGTTCCAATCCATCTCCACGGTTGACAGCACGTCCTCATTAGACACCTGACGCTCCTTCTCCCGGTCCACCTTGTTCCCCACCACCACGATTGGTGTGTACTTGTCTTCCTTGATCTCCAGAATCTCGTCTCTGAGGCTCTTGACAGCCTCCAGTGACTCCGGGTCATCCACGGCGTACACCAGTGCGAAGGCGTCGCTGTTTTGAATGGAGAGCTTGCGCATGGCCGGGAAGGAGTAGCTGCCACTGGTGTCCAGGATCTCGACCGTGATCTTGACCCCACCGATATCATACTCCTTGCTGTGCAGCTCCTCCACTGTGCGCCGGTGTTTGGGCTCAAATGTGTCTTGGAGGAAGCGTTGGATCAGGGCTGTCTTTCCCACTCCTGCTGCCCCCAGAAATACCAGACGCACCTGGGTCTTCTCCTTCACCTCCAGAGACATGCTGCTTTTTTGGATTCTTTCTTTGGTGCCAAAATGAGGGGGGGGGAAATGTCCCAAAAAACTGTCTGTTTACTCACTTCCTCTCAGTGGTTACAGCAGCTGCTGTAAAACTAGCACTGCAAATGTCAACACCTGTCATTGACTTCTACCTTTCAAAATAGCATTCCTTGAAAATCTCCCCTTCAGCAGATTCCTGTGAGTCTTCTTCTTGAGCTTCTTTCCTTGCTTTTTTTTCTTTCACTTGCCAGGTTTGTTGAGCTGCCAGTGGTTCTCTGTCAAAGCTCCTCAAAGTTGCTTATTGGATGCTCTTCTGTGTCTGATCCCACACACTGCCTTTTATGTCTGTTTTGGTGAGAGAGCTTCCATGCCCTCATGCAGCTGCAGCCAATCCGCAGGCAGGCAGCCTGTTGCAGCGTAACATCCAGGCAACCAATGAGAGGCGACCGATTCACGAGGAGAAAGGAGGTGATATCTGAATAAACTGCAAGCAGAGTGTGGAAAGACATAGAGATTAAAATCAGAAAATCTTTTTATATTACCGGTTGTCTTGCAGCAAAGAGTCCAGTACTTACTGTTAATTAACTATGTGGTTCTTCTTTATTACACAGGATCATTACATAATTAATCAAAGCTTTGTTAAACTAAGATGTGTCTTCTGATAATTCAAGTTCTGACATCCCTTTGTATAAATGTATTTGGCATGCTCTGCAACCAATTATTAGACTGCAGTAAAGAATCTGATGGTGTGCTAACTAGCATAGGGGGTGAGTAAATATATTTAATTTATATTTACTTCCTTCCTTCCCCTTTTGAAGTGCCATGATTGAGAACAATCACCTACAAAGTATGGGTGCTGAAAATGTATAAAATTCTTTGGTCACAGTTGTAGAGAGATGAAAGATGATATTCTATTAAATAAACAGTGAACCAGTGAATCGGTTTAGGTCAGTTTCCTGTTTGGAAAAACACATCACACATTTCTAGAATCTTGCTTATATTTATGCACAATATAAGACACTTCTAACACAATCCTATAATGTTTATCAATTTTGGTAAGGCAGGGAAAGGCACATTTATTTATACTGCACCTTTTTAGAACAGGGCAATTCCAAGTGCTTTACACAACACATAAAAAGGCATTAAAACAATATATAAAAGAAACACAAAGCAATATTGAAAGACATAAATAGGTTAAAACCAATACAATAGAACATAACAAAATAAGCTAAAAATAAGTGAATAGAATACATTGAAATAAAAAATGACAGTGCATTACAACATGCAAATGGCCAGTCCCATATTTGAATAAATAAAAGGGGCAAACAGAAAAGTTATGAGCTGTGATGTGTAAGATAGGCCAGAACTTAAAACATTAAAACAATGAACTAACATTATCAACAGAATGTGAAGAGGTAACAGTGTTGACGTTAAGTCAAAGCTGTCTATGTGTCGTGTTGCAGAGATATCTGCAGATTTTAACAGTCTAACTGACTAGTGCCGCTCCGTCCAGTCCTGTAATACACACGTGTTCCTCTAGAGGTGATAGTGAGTCACTGTAGCTCCAGTCTGTCCTCAAACCAGAGGGAGAAGAAGCACAGCTGCCTGACTCGGGCAACATTACATCCATGACCCCTGCGCAAACAACGGACGAAACGAAACAAAAACACAGGTTGATTCCTCGACTCAGCCGCACCGGAGCCAAGCCAACATACAAACTATCAAAATATAATGTTACACGGACTGTACAGCCCCCAGTGCCACAGTAAACACAGATATCTAAGCCCCACATGAAGATTATGAGTTAGCAGTGATATTTAGACCGGCTCTCAGAGTTTCAGCAGTTTAGTCTAATGGACAGACAGACAGACAGACAGACAGACAGACAGACAGACA
>CALSBV010000196.1:776909-845233 GCA_943590825.1 Bovichtus diacanthus | reverse complement strand
ATACTGTACCTCTATTGTTGACGCATCAATGAGCCACACTGTTACACTGGGTGACATGTTCCTTCATTATGACGAACATGGTAGTTTATTTTGAGTCAATCCCACGTAAACCTTCCTGCTGTCGTAAATACTCACAAGAGCACCAAATGTGTATTAATCGTCCCAAACTAATGCACTATGTGCCCTCCTGTTTGAGTAATGTTTGCTGAAAACTAACAATGCCCAGCTGTTTTAGGAAGTTGCTTCACCTTTTTAAGAATGAAAATGTACATTTGTGACCCGTTTTTAAGGATTTACGTCTTCAATACGAACCAATGGGAATGGGCCAGAGACGGGGCTTTGTCTGTGGCGACTAATGTCAGTATTTAGTTGTTTTTAAATGGAGTTATGTTGAAGTGCAACTAATATTCCACCATCAGTGGCTTACTACATTTTCCAAGTCCAACACCATGTTTGCCCCTTCTGCCTTTTCCCTCCTCATGTGACTGAATCAAATTCATTTAAGCTATGCTAAAGAAAATTGTCCAAAAAAAAAGAAAACATTGGAAAAGAAGGCTCTTTATTTTCTTGTAAATCATGTGTCCTGCAAGTTGCACTAATGCTCTCATTCTCTGTATTTACAGGACTCTATTTTTTCCTCTTTCTGAACAGCATTGTGATTCAGGGCAGTGAAGCACAATATCACCTCTGCAGTAATTTCCAATGCCCGCCGGCTATTGCTCTCCTCGTTTCAAAACACTCTTACTTAAACAGAGGAGGGTTGTTTCCCGAGGCCATGCACACTTCTTCAGCCTCAGTTGCTCTGTTAGATATTTTGGACATTAAAACGTTGGGCAAAAAATAGCTTTCTCTCGGTCATGTTTTGTGGCTTGCAACCTCAACAATCCTTACTTCAATGGGCATTCGTGGGATGGAAAAATGACACGTTTAACATGGTTTATTGTATTTGTATTAGTTTATTCAAAAAATATAACAATTTAAAAATATGATAACAAAATCCCAAACCAAAAGCAGTTGTTACTTCAAAGTCATTTTTTTGAGCATTCTGAAGATCACAAAAGGTTATTTCACAACACAGTAATATTTAAAAAACGTAAAAAAATCTGCACAAGCCATGCAGAGATACTAATGGTGCCAAAATGTGCACCTCAGCAGAAGGGTAAAGGAGGCTGACAGCACATCACCAGGGAGTTTTATTAGACTAACACGCCTTCATACTATAAGTCAGCTGCCTCTCCACACTACACATATCTCTTGGGTGTAATAACCAAACCAACCAAAATCCAAATATTAATGTGCCGGAATTATGTGAGCTGTGTATGTTGGATGTACAGTAAGCCTCAATGCCTGCACGGGAGGCTCATGACTCATAGGAATTATGTTATCATAGGCTTTTTTACGGGATACAACTTCAGAATACTGATTCCCAGTGAAACATACTTGTGTGATACATGGATGTAGATCATGGTGAAGGAAAAAAAAAAAAAAAAAAAAAAAAAGGGAGGGAAATGATGTCTGCAAGTAGTTGTTAAATTTTTCGAACTCTCTATAACTCCCATAATTGATGAGAATTAAGAGTGAGAATTCTTAAAGCAACTGAAGGTTTTGCGTGATGCTATCTGGAGTATTAATATCTTAATTGAATTTAAAAATGATTCAGTCAAGTAAGTAAGGGCCAATTATTGTGTCAGTGATGAGAAACATTTCTTAAGCGAGCAAGTCATTTTATTGCCTGGCAGGCAAATGGGGTTTTACAGGAATTTAAATTTAAATGGATCACAGCAATATATCTGCATATGTTCATAACTGAACAAATCCCCACCCCAAAAGTAAGACATTTATTGCATATTTGTGGTGAAACACTCCTTTAATGATGTTCCTTAAAAATGTAATTAACCTTCTTTTTGACCTTAATTACCCAGAAAGTTATTATTCTTTAGTACTTGTAACGTTTAGAAAAGTAGAAAGCGTCTCTCAGGTCCTGTTACTACTGAGAGCCTCCTGTGAAATGAAGCCGTATAGATTTTCAGTAAAACAACACACTGATTATCATTCAAACCGCACAGCTTAAAATCGTGGGCTGTTATCAAATATTTAAGTACACGCTATATCTCATCTTCACACTTAAAAATGTGGACACACTGAATGGAGAGTCAACAGGACGCAAGCGAGCGAAACCACTCGAGCAGGCAGCTCGACCCCATGACTCACTTCCAAAAGTGTGAACTAATGTATCCTGCTCTATAATCCATCTGTTGGTTGAGCAGTGACTCAGTGTGGAGACGTGTCTGGGTACGAGACGGGCAGAGTCTCGCCACCTCCAAAATATTTTTATAAAAAGAAGAAAAAACGTGTGGATTTCTTAGATCAAGCTGAAAAGATTTCTTTGCCAGTCATTGGGCATTTTAAAGCTGTGTGCTCAAATGTATTATTATATCTCTTTAAAAAAACTTTTTTGGTTTTTGATACGAGTGCTTTAATCTGCTGTACGTCGTTACAGATGTGTGATGGTAAGAATAGAGATTCAGTATTTCTGCTGAGGTTATTTTGCAGGTACGTACGAGTTAGTGAATTTTAAAAAAAAAAAAAGGAGAATTCCATTGATTTTACACATCAAAGTCTGTTTACATGACTCGGGAGCACTACTAAAAAAAAGTTTGATAAAACCTTTTGCTGTGTGAAGTCTGATAAATTGCCTCAAAAAAGTTAGAAAGTTAGAAATAAATGAGCTCATAAGACCTCTGTAGGTGCTGCTCATCCCTTCTTGAGGCTAGCAGCTAAAACACTCAAATCTCTGCCCGACCGGCCCAGTTGCTTCATGGGTAATGTATGCTCCAGGCATCGACGGGGAATAACAATGGTTTGGAAAAAAGACAATATCTCTGGTTCTGCTTCATCAATTTGACCACTTCCTGTGTGAGAGTCGACATGCATGTGAGTCAGAAGCAGTCAGATCGCTTGTCAGTCTGCATTGGGTTCAAGAGCGCGACAGTTGGGTGATCAGTCATGCCACATCCTAACGGATTCATCATAGCGGCGGTCCGACGGATCCCGGGTTCCACATGAGGAAAATGAAAATGTGACACACTTTGAAAAAATTCTAATTGAATTTCAGTCGATCTTTCTCTAGAAATATACTGTTTAAGTGCGTGTGCCCGTTTGTGTGTACATGCATTTGCAGTCTTGTATTTCCATCAAGAGGTGCAAATTTAGTCACAGATCCTTTATAGCTGATGGTGATCAACCTTAAATCTGTCTCTTAATCTGAAAGTCTTTCATGCTTTCGTTCAGGCAACCATTGCCAAATCCCCCATCAGGCTCATATGACACAGAGAGAGAGTTAAATCACATGGACGCGAGATTTAGACGGAGAAGAAGAATCCTATTTTTAAATGTAAGTGATATGGATTTGAAGGGCTTCCTTTTGTAACCATATTGGCCGAGGCTCACGTAGAGTTCAACAGGATGGACAGCCGATGTGGTGTCATCCATCAAATAAAGATTAGATTGTGGCGTAAATGTTTACCTTAAGTAACAGGGATGAGACCCAGAAAAGGAGATTAACTTACAGTAACTCCCCTTGGCCATCATGACTCTGTGGATGGAGCCGCTAATTTGATTAAAAAAAAAAAAAAGAAGGCATGCTGATTAGCAATTTGCTCCATGTGGTTGGGTCCATCTAAAAATCTGACTTCAATAAAATTCATTTTATGCATCCAGAATATAGGTCCGTAGGAGACGTGGCAGTATCACCAGGATTGTTCACTAGTGACTTGAGACTGATGAGACTCTGGGCCTTTGTTTGGATTTTTGACCCGTCCAATGCTCAAAAGTGTAATAAGGCCTACTCGCGTATCTAGAAAATGACACCTCAAAGCTTTGTATATCTTTAGCAACGGCAAAGAGTTGGCCACCATGAAATGCTGAGAAGAGTCCTCTTGTAAGTGTGAGTGTGTGTGTGTGTGTGTGTGGTGACGCAGTTAGTCACTGGCCCAATCCCAATCTCCAATCACCTTCAACCCTGAACCCTCAGGGACTTAATTGACGTCACATGGCAAATGCCGAGAGTGTGCGATGCTGTGCTTGAAATGGTATAAACAGCAATGTGACAGCACTTTGCCGTCACATTATCGTGACAACGGCAAAACATGTCGTGATTGTGGGTTTTTTTACTGCCTGATTTGAACGTCCTCGACAGGAGAGGCAATTGTCAAATAATGAATTTACTGGTTTTGGTCAAAAAAAAAAAAGCATCATTAAACAAAAAGGAAAAGAAATGCTTGATGAATAAAAGGAGGTGTGTAATATGGCCTACATGCTTGCATTCCTCTGATTTCATGTGTCATCTTAAATCCTTAATGTCAATGTTTCGGTTTAAAAAGGTAATATGCCAGGCTGAACACCCATATGCCTTCCTCATTGTTTAATTTTTTATTATTATTTTTTTTTTTTTTTTAATCGCCTCTGAGCTTCCCCGAGTAGCCCTCAACCTCATGTTTCTTTCAATTATTCCAAGCAGTTTCTTTCAATAAGGGTAGGCACAATAACAGAAACACATCTTTTTACCGTTCAGAAGCCGTTTTGAGCTTCTACATTTCTATTGACACTGAGCCAACTCAATCTGCTGATGAGGACAAAGTCAAGAATGAACTGTCAGGCTTAGTGACTGTCCCTCGGACAAAAACAAAACAAAACTTTCTTAAATCATTAACCATGTAAATAAAAATGCACCACCGCGTCCCGACTACCAGATTTCTAAAACTAACTAAAAATAACCCTCATCACCTTAACATTTGTGGTTTTGAATGAAATTTGGATAGATTGCAATGGCCCCGCAGTACGAACTGTAATAACCTGATGGATTCCCTGACTTTTCCTCTAGTGAACCTAACCTCAAACGACCAGTATTTTCACAATGTTATCTAATGGTGCATGAAAGGAACATCTTGACCTACTTTTTCTTGATCATACACTTTGGAGATGTAGTTTTCAGATGATTAGTTGATATAAGGATTCTAAAAATGTACTTTAAATGAAAACACTTTTTTTTTTTTTTTTTTATTAATCTACACTTGGATACTTAACAATCTTCTACACCAGCACAGTTGCACAAGCAGCTTGTTTAGTTTTATCACCTTGTCACCCTTGTGTCGTTACCTGCCCTCTCCAGCTGTGTCTCGTCTGACACTCACACACGCACACGCACACACCACACACACACGCACACACACACGCACGCACGCTGTCGATCACCGTGTTCCAGCCTGGTTTGTGTTTCAGTTTTTGCCTTTTGCCTGTCTGTTGTTTGTTGAAGCTTTTACAATAAAGCTCTCTGTTGTTAACCCACCCTCTGTTCGGGTCCTCCTTGTTACCCTACCCGTGAAATTATTAGTAATGGCTCCAATGGCCTTCAAATTAACTGCTCGAGAATCCTTTTTAGTTTAGTGATCCAAAAAACACGGTTGATGTAAAAGGTGCAATATACATGCAAACATAAATATGATTTCCCACAGTTTCACAAACTTGTCCTGTTAGTTTGTTGTTAGTTTAAAAAAAAAAAAAAAAAAAATCATATGTAAAAATGTTCTTTTACCAGATTCTCTACTAGGACAGGACAACCCAGATGAGTCACGGTTGAGATTTGATGAATAATTCTGTTGAAACTTACAGAATTTCAGATATTTTAACAAGCACTTCTCCTGTCCTCTATGTATGAGATGTCAGCTCAGCTCATACATTTCAGTGGAAGTAAAAATACTGGAGATGACAAATTCCTCCAAAAGTACATCTTGTGACTCGCGGGCTTGTATTTCTACTTATCTTGCTGTCCTTCATTTAGCCCGTTAGCCCTTGCTGTGCCTGCGACCCAGACTCAGCAGAGTATCACATACACAGAGCTGCCTCTGCATGCTTGTCAGAGACATTCAACCAAGCTCATTATAAGCCAAAAATAATAATTAAGGATCTCAAACTGTGACAGATCAATATTACAGCTGTTCATGAGATCACATATGCCTGTGTCAGTCTGCAGAAAAACGTCCTGTTTAAAATGCAGGTCTGTGGTTTAGCGAGAGGCTAAGTTCACCAGACCAGAGCCGTAAACCACCGAGCCACTGAGCTCTAATGGTTGTGTGGAGCAACAGAGTGAAAGCAGTAATCACTAACCAGGTACACAATGTGCCACATTAGTCAGCCTTTCTGGAAAAGCTGAATCCACACATTGGAATTCCCTTAATCCCTTTTGGGAAAGTCCATATTGTTTAATTAAACTGCTTCTGTTGGACAGCAACAGCAATCAGTGATAGCCAGAATGGAGTGAGGACAAAAGGTCTGACAATGGAGGACTAATTAACCATGAAGACAAACGTGACAGTACAGACATGGTAGCTACTCCAGCTCACGGTACAAACGGACTGTGTGTGTGAGTCAGTCAGTATAGATTGACTGATTTCAGATTTACCAGGAAATCCAGCTATTTCCATTTTTCCCTCCATTAGCCTGAAAATCGGTCTGAATTTTGCCACCGTTCAGACTTGGAAATCTGAATCTTTCCAATAATTTCACACCACCTCCAAGTTTCACTTTGCATTCAGTCACACCTTTACAGCAGCTTCTGCTTCTGAAGCCTTCAATTAATCTTTTTTTCCTATCATTTATTTGCTTCTTTTACATATGTTGAGAAAGAATGAATGTTTGCTCTCTTCAGTGGAGATGCATGCAGCAAGATGGACAGCTGATGTGTGAGCATTGTAGCCTGTCTGTGTTTATAAAGATTCAACTCCATCACTGCACTAAGTGCATTGTATTCTGCTGTATTGAGACATCTGTCAGAAGAGGAGTCTCATCTCTCCTGTGATGAATTTCTTCAGGTATAATTGTTGAGTTCAAAACAGCTACTACAATAGAAGAAAAAAAGAAAACGATTTTCCTTCTTCAGAATGAATCGCTCCCATATTCTGTGTAATGACAGATCATACAAGTTGTACACAAATCATTACAGTTCATTTAATAACAATGCAACCAATCATGAGGATATAACTCTGAACAGCGAGAATCGTGCAAGTACATTATCTTCAAATAGGTGTAATCATTTAAGTGCAGTTCAATAGCTTCAAATAAGCCAAACTGATGTAAGTGCAGCATGCAGAAAAAAAATTCTTTTTTCCCCCCCGGAGGTGCAGTCGAAACAGATGGGTTTTCAGTCCGCCACGGAAGGTGTGAAGACTTTCTGCTGACCCGAATGATAAAATAAGAGAAACACCAACCTTTAGATGATGTGGCACCAACTATTGTACTGGACTTTCTAAGGGGGTTTGATGTAAGGGGCTGCTGTTGTATTTCACTTTTATTTTGTAACTTCTCCAATCCCTCTTAACACTGTGACCCTGTTTTAAAAAAAAAAAAAAAAAAAAAGAAAAAGAAATACAACTGTGTATTAATTTCTAATTCAAAATATCCTTAATAAGAAATAAAATAAAATATCTTTGAATATGAAACATCGTGAGATTGGGTTTTTCTCTCTGCACCTGCCATGTAGATACAAAGCACAAGCATCGCAGGCATTTTCCTTCTTTAAAATGCCTTTCCAGTTGATAAAAACCTGCTCAGCTTCATCCACCCAGTGACAGTAGTGGGTCACTACAGGAGCAGCACTTTGTCCCATCAACACTGATAGTCAACTGTTAAACAGATTAATGTTGCTCAATCAAATCAAAAACAAAAAAAGTTATTCTCTTCCAGAACGTCTCTGCCATTTCTTTCTTCTCAAAAGAGAGGGTGAGTGTTTGTGTGCGTTTGTGCATGAGATGAGTTGTGTTTTCATCTCGTATTAGTCCCTTTACATGGCACAGTGTTGCTGACAGGTAAGCTGTCAGAGGCAGCAGAAGGAAACAGCCTGCTGGGCATCAATGTGCTAACAAGTCACATTTGGTTGTGTAACACTGTCAGCCATCTGAAGTCTCTCTCCATCTGCATTTCACGGCGACACGCTGCCTGAGGACATCCACAGGCAAAACAAGATGTGTCAAAAATGTTGAATACATTTCGTCATTGTCATTCTGTAATAGTGCACAAATGAACCACATAGTGTTCTGTTAAACCGTTAACTGTATTTAATTGCTTGCGAGTACATTTTTGGGAGGTATGGGATATATTCTGGGCTTCATTCTTAATTATACCAGAACATTTCCAGACACAGCAGGCAGCTACTTTCAGTGAAAAAGCTCTAAAAAACACCAAGCGGACAAAGTTAGCGATCAGCTGGTGATCATGGTTTAATTGTTACACAGATAGTCAGTGGCAGTGTCTATAATAGGAATTTCTCAATATTTGCCGTGTCAAATTAAAAACGCAAAAATAGGCCAAGTAGAGAAAAAAAAAGTCACTTTAAGTAAAAGTACAAGTGATCGACGCTGTTTTTTTTTTGGCTCCTTTACTTAACTCTTTAATTTATTACTTTAACATTATGTATACATTGATTTGTGTCACTGCCTCTAATAGTTTGCAATATTACATGAAACAAAAAGGGCAGAACTGACCCAGCTGACCTCACTCTTTTTATGTTTTGAGGCCATGTCTCGAAAAACTTCTTCTATCTGTAATAGATGCACTTTAAAAGCCCCATGGGAAATTTGAAGTAAATTTGAGATCTACGCCCAGGCAAACTCACTGAGAGTCATCGTTAGCCAAAGAGGTCAACAAAGTTGTTAAGGGTCCGTTAAAAAACTAGTTTTGATCAAGTGCTTTGATGTATGGCGCACACAGCGGAGAGTCAGCCAGAGGGATATCAACGTTACCGTCTGTGGCTTCTGAAGCACAGAGGAGACGCTGCCTATTATTCTAAGTGCATTCACTCTGTAAACATTTAATTGGAGAAATGTGAGGGTGGGAAATCTAATTACAAGTGTCCACCACCTCTTGTTGGGTTTTTCTTTGTGTTTATTGGCCCCCGTCCTGAACCCGAGCCAAGTCGACTTTTGCAAAGCTTTTGGAGAGGAATGGGGGAGTGAAAGCTCTCAGAGAGAAGTGTTCATCTCTTTTTCCTCCACTTCACTGTCTGCACTGAAATAATTAAAATATGCCAGTCGGTTTCCTTACGGGAAATAAATTGGATGTGAACTTTCAGAAATTGAAACGTGTCTTTCGCATGCATTCGAAAATAAACGTATGCTTGCCTACAACACGTCTGCTCTTACCCCTGAAATCATTTACTTTTCACACAGTGATTCTTAATACATACAGTACAGCCCGGGGAGGCAATCCATTATAGAAATGTTTATCCAGATGTTTTATTTTCAAAGGACTCAGCACACATCAGATTGTTTTTCAGCCTCATGCCTGCACAGCAAAAGGATAAGCTTGTTGTTACCTAGCATGCAGAAAGTATCTACAGATTTACCGGTTTATCTTTTTGTATATCGAGGCTAAGGAGCGGCGTTCCAATCCTAGTAATGAATGCCAATGAGAACTTGGTGCTGCCTGCGTGCACTTTTGTGGTTAATACTCCCACATGTGCTTTGACAAATAAAAAACGTAGCTCTGGAACCGATAAACACTTTCAGAGTAAATTAGAGAGATAAGATAAATAGAGTTTGATCTCTTGCCTTTCAGTTTTGGCATGTTTCCCCAAAATCCTATAATTCATTTTACCGTTTTATTGTTATTGCTTAACTTTGTCTACTCAGATGCCAAGTCTCATTATGCATATCCTTTTGGCTTATGCATAAATGCATATTATGAATTTTAAAAAGGGAAACAAAATCGCTAAACACAACAAACGGGCTCCACAGTCTGTGCATGTTCTTTCCCCCCCTCCCTTTTTTTTTTTGTTTAATTTTTGATAGTCGTGCTTAATTGTCTGGAAAAAAACTGTATTGTATGGAAGTCATACCAGGATGCAGAAACCTTTCATGAATTATCTGTTTCTGAAAGGGATTCGATTTTATTTATAAAACGTATCTTACTTAGTAGGAGCAATTTTTTTGCTGTAATGTATTTATTTTTTTAAAACATTAAAGTAAAAGGGCATATTACAAAATAGATCTAGGAAATGAAGCAACTTTTTTATTTATTTATTTTTTTAAATTAAATGGTGCATAACACTGAAATGATCTTAAAGCCTAGGCTTACAAAATGATAACAATTCTGACAATAGTCTCAGTCACAATCCAGGCTCAGGGTTTTAGATGCAGAGAAAACCTGTGAAGGTCAAAGTGAAAGACTAAATGTTGCACAGCACAGTTTGTTTGAATGCACAGCAGCGCTCCAAACATTGCAGCAGATATCACATTGTTGTATTGAATCGGACCAGATGGAGGTAAATCCCATAAATGCTTAGGCTGTTCCAAATGTTTCACCACAGTAAGCTTCCCATCAGCTTCGATGGCAGAGCATAATGTTGTCCTTGACAACAAGCCGCCCCGCGGGATCTCTTTACACCTCTCACGCTGAAAGATTACAGATCCTTAGTTTTTCTGAAAAACCCCTACAGGCTGAAGACAGCGGGGGTGTCTCTGCACAGGCTGACTATCTGAAGTAATCAGCTCCTCACATACACACACACACAGTACGTCATCACACAGGCCGGCACACACCTCGCCCAAATGGATCCAGATTACTGATCGCGCCTCTACTCTGCCCCAATCTCGTCCTCTCATTTCTCCTTCTGCCATTCCTTGTTTCTAGTCACTCTCTTTCTGTCTTCCTCTCCCTCATTGTTCACATTGAGGCTCCCTCAATCTATGCATAATACCCTGAACGCTTCCCAAAGATGGGGAGCTAGGAGTAACGACTTGACAGCTTTATTCTGCTGCTTTTCTGTCCCTCAATTGACTCCAGAGGCGAAAAGAAGCAATCAAGCTCC
This sequence comes from Bovichtus diacanthus, assembly GCA_943590825.1. Classification (NCBI taxonomy): domain Eukaryota; kingdom Metazoa; phylum Chordata; class Actinopteri; order Perciformes; family Bovichtidae; genus Bovichtus; species Bovichtus diacanthus. Next base: position 834,372 of record CALSBV010000196.1, on the reverse strand, counting down.
TTGACAATTCGCAACATATGGATCGCACTCACTCTTTTTTAAGATGAATGGTTACTCTAGTTTGCATGATGCTGGCTCTGGAATTGCCTTTTTCTGCTTCTGTGAGGAAGGGAAATGGGGGTCTTTGATGGAAAGTCATTCTTGTGAGGGGATGGGAACTCACTAAACTTGTTACACTATTTAAATGCATGTTGCAGGATCTTCTTCCTGCAATTGAGAAATTTAATTTCAAGGGTAAATAATAGTAAATGTAATTTATGTAGAAGATAGTGAAGATGTAGGGAAACGCAATAATAAACGTATGTAACTTGTAATGTCAAAAAGGGTAACCCACGAATACTCATTGCTACTCCCAAATAAACTAAGTGTGTTTAGTGCTACAGCAGCATTATGGCCATCTGAGAGATGATGTTATCAGTGAGACTGAACCACTCAGTAAATGTTGTGGAAGTAAATCCAAAACCAATGAGCTAAGAGAGGCAACAAAAAAAAAAAAAAAAGAAGCTCTGTAGAGCTGCTCAGTTGGGTGGTTAATCTCAGATGATTCGTCACTGCAAGCAAACCCTTTCCCCTTAAACGCAGTCATTTCTTTCAATATTTGTATGGCATAAGCCCATTTAAAAAGTACTTTATGTGTAGTGATAAGGAAAAGCAGAAGATCTTGAGTGGAAAAGGTGGAATTATTATAATATTCTCTAAATACAACCTGCAGGTGTATACAGCATTTGTGGTTCCTAAATCCATAATCCAGCAGGTATATCATGAATAAAGCTTTCCATAAATAAATAAAAGGCTATCCCTCCTGCCACTGTGGGACCCATTAATTCCCCATAAAGGACACCGGTTATGGTCTCACCTTGTGTGAAAAATTGGCTTGTGTATGAATAAATTCTCCCATGTATAAAACTCATTAAAACCTTCACAACTGGTAGTATGCCGTGTCTCCGGTCTGTAAAGCGGAGCGAAGCAGAGAGAAAATGTATCACATTTATTCCCTCATCCCCTTCCACTCCCCGATCTCTTAACTTTCTCTCCATTTTTCTTTCCCATTAACTGAGCTGAGCCTCCTCATCACCTTGTATTCTACCCTGAATTGAAGAATGCACTTTTACACAGAGGGGATCTCTGTGTGGCCAGTAGTAGACGTGAGCAACACTTACAGCACACAATTAAACTAAATTAGCAAATGGTTTGACGGTGTGGCTGTACTCATTCAAACGGAGTTCAGATGATAGGGAAGAAGCACAAGTACCAGTTCCCAACGACATAAAAATATAAAGAATTTACTTGAGAAACATGAAAAAATGTAATAAAAAAAAAAAAAAAAGGGAAAAAAAGGGAAAAAAAAGACTTAAATTATAATGTCTCTTTAAAAATAAACAAATGCCTCTTTAATAATAAATGAACTCCTTAGATAATAAAGGAAATGTGTATGAAGGGGGTTTTGATAAAAATACACGATTCAACAAAATAAAGATTATGGGCTTTAGGGGGTGAGCATAAATTCTAGCACGAATAGTATTAAAATCTGCTCTGATGCAGGTAACCTAGTGGAAAGGGGTTCTTTAATATTCACTTCAGCTACATTTCAAAATGCTCTAAATCACCCTCAAACTGAAAAGTCCAGACAGAAAAGAAGCCTCAAAAGGACGTCAAACTACAGAATTTCTGGCTGACAATGTCATCTGAACTGAGCTTACCATTAAGTCGAGGAAGGATCAGCATGCCCTGGCTGTGTAATTCCCCACCTCTCTTAAGCCCTGAAGAAGGGACTTCATCTCTGATTGGCCAAGAGGGGAAATGCACCAAGCTGCTCTTAAGTCTTCATTAGAAGCCAAAAGGTGATCTGAATAACCTCCAATCAACTCAGGGGAACCGTGACGTTCAGCTGAAATTAATTGGGAAAAGACAAATGACAAAAGTACCAAAGATTTGTCGTGGAATATAACCAATACAAACTATAATAATAGGTGGTGAGGAGCAGATCCATTATACTGAAATAAAGATACTTAATTGAATAAGTAATATTTGAATTCTTTATTCTTGCAAGAAGGAACAACAAGCCCAAAGTACGGAGATTCTTCTTCTACTCTTATAGTATTCCTAACCACATTCCTGAGTCAAGAAAGGAAAGATCAAAGTGATCGAAGTGATTGAAAGAAAACATGATTGAAGCCAGAACTCCATTTGGTCAGAGTTCCTGTTTGTGAATAATGTCAGAGGTGTAAAGCCATGAAACAGAGGAGACGAGTTTAGTAGAGGAGCCCCCCCCCCCCCGGGGAGGGGCAGTATGTCCGTCACTAGATAAACATGTGACCTCCATACAGTTGCTGTCCTAGTTACATCAAAGGACATACAAATAATTTGAAGCTAAATACAAACAGTTGAAGTTACTACAGTATGATGAAATGTTCCATTACAGAATGATTATCATAGATAACCCAGAAGACGACACATTGTTAATATTACTTAAGTTTTAACATCTGACAAAAAGAAAAAGCATTCCACTTCTTACTCCACTTTCCATTTAATTTTAGTTTAGCCATACCAGATATGAATTAGATGAAATACCAGCCTGACTGTCAGAGAAAAATATAAAGCAGTATAAAAATCACATACCAGTATACCAAAAGAACGAAAAGTATTTTTCCTGCAGGATTTGCTTATCTTTCATTTAAAAAAGCTGACAAATAACTGACAAAATAAACTACAGTGCAAATGTCTGGTAATTATGTAACCAGAGTTCTTTCTCATCTTGGGTTGGTTTTGCTGCCTCGTCCTACTTTCAACTTCACTCTCCTGAAAAATGTGCAAGCAGGCTGAAAGCCAACCCTGCTCTTCTTTGGGGAAATGCACAGACTGAAACCATCCTGCAGTGAGTAAAAAATGTTTAAATAATCATTTGTTAATCTACAAGTAGAGGATAAATCTGCTAGCTGCTAGGCTAATATATGCAAGGTAAAATGCCATAGACTTATGCTAATGCTAGCATGTAGTTCACGTGGTAAAAACTTGACTAGCAAACAACAATTTTCTGTGATCCTTGTGAGTTATAAAGGAGGCAAATTTTGTACATTTATTAATGTTGTTGCTGTAAAGCCATGTTTTATCTGTGCCAATTTAAGTAACCTTAACTGCACTTTACAAGTACAAAATGGCAACGGCAAATCCACGTTTTGCTGCCTGGATTTGATTATTTGATTTGGATTTGACCCATTTGCTTCTCTTTTCTTCAGCTTTCAGCAGTCTGTAAAACGACACCTCAGAATTCTTGTTGAATCTCTTTGTACAGTCAAATGCACAACAGCTCTTTCCCATTTTAGATGAGTTTTTTGTGAATTCGCGACATTCAAGCTGAACCCTAACACTGCCGCTCAGTGGTTGGGAGGGTTACTTTAAAAATGGAATCCGATTCAATTACTAATTACATGTTTAAAAATTGTAGTCAGAAACCTAATTCAATACGAAATGTGCAAAAAAAGAGAAAACAATTGTCAATAGGTTTTTTGAAATGCAAATGTAAGTACTGATGTAAATATCTTCTTTAGGCTGCAGTTTAATTTTAAGCAGTATGGATGTTTGGGAATGCGCTGCACGGTTTTCGCCACACTGTGCCTGTGTGAGTGAGAATGTAACGTTAGGCTACTTTGCTGAGGATTCTTCATACTTAACACAGATTGCTGGAAGGCAGAACATGCACTGTACTGTAGTGTGGTGTTGTTCCCCTTTTCTGCTTTACATTTAAATTAATGGTGAAATTTGCACCCAGTGAAAGAACTTTTTCACTGAAAGAAATTCCTGCTTGTTATCCCCATTTTGACTAACTATATCAGTAATCTGATAAAAATGTTTTCTGTATTGTAACGGAATACACTTACCTTTATTTAATAATCCTAATTACGTAACGCCGTTAAATGTAATCCATTACTCCCCAAGCCTCTTAACCACAGTGACTTCCGTCTACGGTGACGTCATATGCATACACTCTGAACACTAGTGTTATAGCTGGTGTTACAACTCTAGCCAATAACCATCAGACAACAACGTAATCTCTTAGGGCTGTCATGACAATTTCACTTAGGGAGCTTTCATTTGTCAGTTCAATTTAAAAGGGGAAAAAGGCCAATAATGGTGATGTCAAATCCACAATGCAGGGCCAAGAATACATGCGATTGCGTGCGTGTGAGAGAGCGTGAGGCAAAGACGCGGAAGAAAGAAACAGAGACAGTTTAATGACTGACTGCCTATTTGATTGACAGGTGGAAAGTTGATGGCTGCTCAACTGCTTACACTGTTGAGCGACCGCGTGGCCTCGATGAGGTTCTCACGACTCCAAACCCACTCAGAGCCTTGGATTAGAAGAACAAACAAATCACTCAGAGGTATGGACTACACACACATTCCCGTGAACCTACCTACACACACAATACATGTAAGCTACTTTATACAACAACAACCCCACTGTTTCGCTATGATTTATTGATTTAGTCAGTGTGATGAACTATTGTCTTAATGTGAAGGATATCTGGGGGATTGTTGTGTAACCGAGATACAAAGTGTGCAGCATCCTCAACTCTGGTGTATGTATGTAAATGTAAACCCTCTTCAGAGTTAGATTGATATCGTGGCTGTGTATTATGCAGAGGAGTTATATACTTGAGACGATGGAGGCTTTCAAACTCACCCACTGAACTCAAAATGCAAACGCGTCTAGATAGGCATCTCGCCGCTGCTGCGGTACGGTATGTATTCATACACCTCCCGTGACCAGAATTATCATCTGTTTGCGCAGGCATTCTGCACGTAAAACACACTTTTACTTTGACAAAAGCAGAAACACATGTGCCCCCATGCACGTGACTGGAATTGTTTATAGTTCCACTACAGCACAGTGATGAATTTTCACGGATTACTTTTTGTTGATTGCAATCACTTATCATGTATTTGCCAACAAATGACCCAGAGCTCATTCAACTAAAAGCCTCTTGTGTGTTACAGATGAAGCTGTAAGGAAATCGGTTAAAGTTAGTTGTTCATACTGAAAAGCTCATGTGATTTAAAGCAGCATGCAGGAGAGACATCATGCCAGGGGCAGGCGTGCAGGGGGAAAGTACTTTCACTCAGATAAGGAACACAGCATGATCGCATTTTAACGCAAATTTCTCTTATTACCATAGATCTTGCACATATTCCCCACCGGGGTGAAAACCACTGATTTTGCACACATTTTGTCCTTGGACAAACTGAACTCTCTTGCATGCCGGTAATATTATCTGCACGGTTGATCATGTAGAATTGCAGGTATATTCGGTTTCATCTACAAGCTCCTGAAGTCTTGAAGGTCACAGCTTTATAAATTACACTGGATTGGATGGTTATATGAAGGTATAACTGCAGCAAGAAACTGCTGTCAATCAGATATAATATTAAAGGAAAACGTAAATACCAGGACCCGAGAGAGAACATCATCTCCCTCCACGTTTGCTGGGTGAAAAGGGCTGTTACAAAGGGAGATGGATGCTCTAGAGGACTTGTGTGTTTATTTGTATTCCTGCCATTTTAGTATGTTATTGGAGTGTGTTTAATGCATACTTACTGTTAGTTCTGGGCAGCAATCAGTGCTACCATACTTATTTTTCATCCTCTTTATTTCACCTCTCTCACTTCCCTTCTCTCTCAGTCCCCACCACTTTGATTAATACGTGTTACAGTTTTCAGTCACCATGGAAACCTTGCACCAGCCTGTTAAGCTGACAAATGGGTTAATGAAGGGAAACACAGCCCACCTGGTCAGAAACAGTGAACAATGTGCTCTGGTTATTGCAGTACTAGTATCAGATAGCAACAACAAATATAAATAGTATGCATAAAGAAATGTCCGCTGATGGGTTCAGCCCAATCTCTGCCCTCGGGGCCTTTCAATAGTCTTATATCTTGTCTTGAAATTGAGAAATAGCGATCAATTTTTCTATGGATGCTAAGTTTCCCCAGGTATTTGGCTTTCTCTCTGAGTCAAGAAAGGGCCTTTACCAAAGAATGTGCAACACTAGCAGTTATTTGATATTTGAGTCACTGTAAATTGGACATAATATAGTCTCTGGAGCGTAATAATAATGTTGAATTGAATCAAACTCTGAGAATACATCTGGGTTGAATAGCTCAGTGGAAAAAGACTTAAATATACTAATAATGAAATTCTATTCATAGTGACCATAGTCACAAACCTACAAGGGGACTGAGATATTGTTTGAAAATGAATGCATTTGTGGTCTACATTTTTCCCCCGGGATTTTTATTTTATTTAAGTCTCTATTACTAAGGTATTGCTAATGTTGCAGTCATGCACTTACATAGGTTTGGCTTATTTGAAGCTATTGTACTGCACTTATATGATTACACCTATTTGAAGCTAATGTACTTGCAAGATTCTTGCTGTTCGGAGTTGTAACCTCGTGATTGTTTGCACTTATTGTAAGTTGCTTTGGACAAAAGCTTCAGCTAAATGAACTGTAACGTAATGCTGTCCTCTTGTTTGCACTGTTAGGGTGCATTTAGGTTTATACACACTAGCAGCGTGGCTCTATGGGTGACAAAGATGCTCAGTATGTCAGTCTGTCGATATCTTTGGTCCAGACGGAAATAACTCAACAACTTTTGGATGGATTGCTATGGGATTTTGTGCGTACATTCAAAGGCCTAGAGCAGGGGTTCTCAACGGGGGTGGTAGCACCACCCCAGGGGGCGTTCAGAGAACGTCAGGGGGCATTTATGTGTTTTTGGGGGGCGTTTGTTTTATAGCAGTCTTTCTCAAAGAGTGGTCCGCGGACCACTGGTGGTGAGTGACCCCTAGTGGTCTGTGAGTATACTGGTAAAATGTCACATTTTAAATTAATATATTATAAGTTTAAAAGTGTTTCTCAAACTGTTTAAAAATGACTAGTATAGAGTGTAGCATAGATGTAGGTCAATTTGAGCGTCAACTGACAAGATGGATCGATGGCTCAAGACGGGGTCAAAAAGAAAATTAAGTTTGAATGTGAAAAAAAACTTAATTTTCATTAAAAAAGCTTGAATGTGAAAAAACCTTAATTTTCATGAAAAAAGCTTGAATGTCAAAATACTTAATTTTCATGGCAAAAAACATTTATTTAAAAAAATACTTAATTTTCCTGAAAAAAGCTTGGATGTCAAAATACATAATTTCACGGAAAAAGCTTTAAGTAAAAAAAAAAAAAAAAACTTAATTTTCATGAAAAAAGCTTGGATGTGGAAAAACCCTTAATTTTCATAAGTAAGTTGCGTCTCTGTTCGCTCGGACATAAGCTCAGTAATAAATGTAGTCTACGTTTCATATGATGTGTAAAATCTATCAGCATTCACCGTTTAGATCACATATGAATGAAATACTTGTAGAATCCGATAATATACTGTTGGAGTGGTAAGCAGGCCTATTGTTTTTGGATATTTGGGGAGTTAGGTGGTCCGTGAGGGTTTTTTTATTGGTTAAGTGGTCCTTGGTCTGAAAATCCCTGTTTTATAGGCTATGCTATGTTGTTAAATCTGAGATTTGAGCGAAGCAAAGTCCTTGTATGTGTAAATTTACTTGGCAATAAACCAAATTCTGAATTCATTCTGTTCAGGCAACTTTGTGTGTTTTTAGACTTTTATTTTTATTTTGCTGAGCGATAAAGTGCTGCTTGAAAAAAAAAAAAGAAAACAGCCCTGCTCCCGTCAGCCTGCCGAAAGCATTAATGCAAACATTAAAACACCAAGCGCAGGGCTCACACTAACTGTGAAAGCAAGTTAGCTTTTTTCTTTCTTTCTTTCTTTCTTTTGAGTTTTTATAATAACATAATATAGAAGGCTAATAATAAGAAATAATATAAGAATTTAAATACAAAATTAATATAATCAATATGTAATATAAATAATAAATACTAAGAATAATAATCATAATAATAATACAAACTGAATAATAATCAACATTAAAATTCAGGGGAGACAATTAGCCTAGATTTTATTTGATGGGGGACGGTCAGGGACCTGGATAATGGATAGTTTATAGTAACTTGGAGACAGTTTTCATTGTTGTGTGGTGCTACTTGCAATGTGTTTCTTAATTTGCTTGTGTTTTGTCTATTTGCATGTGTTTTATTTCATTTGGAGTGCATTGACCTCTTAGGGCCACCGTAGAATGTCCATGAATTTTGATCCTTACATTCACTTACGTTCCCAGACGACGTATCCTCGTGACGTTTCATCTAGCGCCATCATCAGGTCAACATTTCAATTACTCCAATACTTTGTTTTAATGACTTACTACCTGCAAAACTAATGACGATATCATCGGCCTCAGTGGCACTTTGTTAATAAGTAAGTAAAAGCATGATAAATGATGATATATAAACTGACATGGTGAACACGAGAAACATTACACCTGCGACATAAGTGTGTTACCATTGTTATTATGAGCATGTTGGCATGCTGACATTAACATTTAGGTTAGTACAAACTCACAGAGCCAGCATGCACTCCTTAATCTTGCGTTTGTAGTTCATCTAGGTTTGCACACAAACAAAATTCACATGGGCCCACAAGTTTGTTTGTTGTTAGTTTGTTTATGTTGGAGTTTTTATACCCTGCCACCCTGCCAGTTTTCGAGATTTTGGCAGACAGAGAGGTGAGGGCGTCAAAGTAAATCTAATTCTCTGTCTCTGGGACTTCAGCTAAGGGAAAGACTTGCCTGCCCTCTTCGCCCCGAGGTTATCTCTCTCCTGCCAAGAAAAAGAAATAGCAGAATATGGGTTGGAATCATGGGACACTTGTACTAGTTAATTGATGCGACCAGTTAATGCTGCAAAAATTATGTTCTAACCCTGTATGTTTTATGAATTTTTCTTCAGTATTTCTTCAAAGCGCTAGGTGTTAGTGACAATGTGTGTTGTGTACACTGTGTGATGTTACTGCTTGTGACAAGTCGTCTCTTCAGCTTATTGCAAATATATTAGTTGTGGCACTTATTCATAGGAGCATAGAAACCAGTCGGCTCTTTCCTTTTCCTGTAAGATTATCCAACTGTACTGCACGTTTTTTCTTTTCCATGGGGACACAGAACAGTACATATTGTACTGCGCCTGTATACCTGTTACTACCCTTCTTAAGAGAGGAGGGATATATACATCCATCCATGTGTTATCTCCATTGATTGTCACCATAGTTATGAAATCATTAACAGGAACTGTAGGAGCATAGAAAAATACAACAAAATCATGTATCTGCCATGTTAAAGTTAATATTATCCTATCACTCCCCACTTGCTTTGTAGCTGTTTACCAGTGTGAAATACTACAAAACATAATATATAGAAATTAACTTTTTAAGGAAAGTGGGGCCAAAATGTGAGAAACAATAATAGATTAACAAACAGGCTTTAACACTCAAACACCCTCTTTCAGTCAGTCTACATTTCCTTAATCGATCAAGCATAAATATCAACTGTCAAACAAACAGGAAACGTCTTGTGACTGGGAGTTCAAAATTTAAGGAAAATCAACAGTGAGGGTTTTGACAGCAGAGTCCTTCCATCAGTTGTGCGTGTATTTTTTTGTCCATGCACGTGTATGAGGTGGTGACCTATACTTTAGAGGTCTTAATCCATCTGGACAGCTCTGCAGGGCTTCTGCAAAGAGAAGCAGCGCTGATTGATCACGTCTCATATAATTCTGCTTGGAGGGAGGTCAGGGTAACCTAGATGAGCCTCCTTAAAACCTCTTCTGCCTGGGTTACCCTGCTGCTGCACTATCTCTCGACATGTACCTTTAGGTTTGTTGTGTTTTTGTTGTTCAGGAGGGTTATACTGACATTTGGTCATTTTTCTCTGCCTAAGTGCCAATTTATTCAGCCAAGACTTTTAACTATCACTCCATTTTGACCAACTGTTTAATTCACAGAGCAATTAATCTGCATCTCATTTGAAATGAGAATATGTGTTTTTTGTTTATCTATAGTCTTTGTTTACTGATGTGAAGACTTGAAGTATGCACTGTTGTCACTTTCCCACTGGCACACGTCCCCCTGAATCGGACTGAGTGGCAAAAAGGCAAAACAACTTCCAGCAACATGGCTGTTGTTAGTAGGAGAAACTGCAAAAATTGGAGTAAAGCAACAATTATCTGCTTAAATTAAAGGAGTTGGACTCAAGTTGGACTCAACAGTGATCCTTACAACTTATCTAAGAACCTCGGTCCATGGACATTGACATGTGGCCAGGAATCATTGTCCTATTACTCGCTACACCAGTTTTAGCTGCTCTGTTTCAACATCGTTCAGGCAGGAAAAATGTGCAAGCAGACTGAAAGTCAACCCTGCTCTTCTGTCGGGTAATGCAGTGACTGAAACCATCCAGCAGTGGGTTAAAAAAAAAACGTGTAAATAATCATTTGTCTCATCACACATCACATTTGCTTCTCTTTTCTTTAGCTTTTGACAATTTGTAAAAAGACAGCTCTGAATTCTTGATGAATCTATTTCTACAGCCAATTGCACAACAGCTCTTTCCCATTTTAGACATGTTTTTTGTTCAATCTGAACGCTAACGCTGCCGCCCAGGGGGCGTAACCGCAGTGACTTCTGCCTCTATATCAACCGTGACGGGGCCAACATGAACCTGCAAATGAAGAGTGTAATTTCAATAGAATTCAATTAGCGATCAGCCAAGCAGCAATCTACCATGGCTGAACACAAACGTTAGACCACCACACACTCAATGCGGCTGTAACACCACTGTTCCTCCGCTCATGTGCAATACACCCCGTACTATTTGTTACTATTTGTTACTGTGCAATACAATTTTTACTTATATTTTTACTTAACCATTCGTACTTAATTCTAATTTGTACTTATTTTATATTGCTCTTTTATCTGCACTGTCCATTTGCTGCTGTAGCGCTGGAAATGTCCCCGCTGTGGGACGAATAAAGGTTTTCTGATTCTGATTCTGATTCTAATGCTGAACTGCTAAGTAAAGACGAAAACCCCCAATTTACATCTTGAATATGTTTTTTAAAACCCTGTGGGGAACTTGAAGACCTTTTATATGCTGTATGCCCCTGATTTCCCTTGCAACTACCTTTTACCATATCCTTAAGCTGCAGTAAATTATTATTGGTTACCAAGGGGACAGGAGAACTCCAAAACAAGCATTGCCTTCATAATAACATTTGATCAGTGACTGCCATGTTTTTTTGGTATAAATATCCTTTCGATGACCTGTGTCATTTTATTAAGAGAAAAAAAAAATCAGTATCCCAAAAAGAGAAACACACATTTATACAATTTATATTTGTTGGTCTCATGAAGTTATTGACTGTCTGTGAATATACAATATTTGCACTATTGTGTATCAATCTATGTAGATAGTGAACGTCTTTGTGCTGCGCAAATAACCATTTTACTTTAAGCGTATTTACATAAAGCAGTACCTGTTAATTATCTGCGTGACACTGACTGACAAGTTAGAAGCCTACAACACAGACTTTAAAAGAGCTGTGAGCTTTAAGCTGCAATGGAGAACTGACATTAGCTTTGTAGTGGAAGCGTCTCCTTTTTGTCTACAAGCACGGACAGATGTATTGACTTATACAGTATTAGCTGCCTATCAATTGTCCAGTGGGAAAAAGTGCACATGTTAACATTGATTAGCTGGCTAGGTAGCTAGTTAGCTGGTCAACTGTGACAGTTTGACCAGAAGTTCAAGGTTTTATTCATCAAATGCACAACAATGACAGGTGTGGCCTTGTTGTGCAAGTATTCGCAGTGACAGATTTGGTGAGTAAAATGGCTAACTGCCACAAATCAACACTTAATATAGTTGAGAGACACGTGTGTGTAAACGTGTGCATTTGCATTCTCTGTTTGTGTAGTATCTGTGTGCAAATAAAGACAGACTTCTGTCTCTGTCTGTGAAACATAGAACATTGCAAACATTTGTCAAAATAGGATGTATGAATGAAATCAGTTTGCTGATCATGAAAACGCAGACACACATTTCCTCCAGCTGAAGTAATGTCAACAGAAACATGACGTCCGCTGGTGTAAAATATGTGTTTGTTTGTGCGGGTGACTCTGCTTGTTCTTTTGCAAGAGCCTGCTTGCGCTGCTTGTGTATGTGTTTGCAAAGAATATTTTTATCTGGCGTGGTCTTTCCACTCATTCCAGTGTCCTCCGCATCAGATGGTTTTCTGTTTACTTGTCAAGAACATCAATTGTGTGCGTGAACACCAATTGTGTTATTTATTTCAGAGGGACTTAAGAAGCCTTTTCTGAATGTGTGATGTGTAAAATCACCTGCACAATCGCTGTTTACAATCTACATAAGACATCTACAACTAATTTGCTGGTTTCCTGTTCTGTAGTGGGACTTCTAGAAATGAGAAAGAAATTCAGAAAGAAATAATATAAAAAGAAAGAAATCATGGTTATTGTTACTTTAAAAAACATGTCAAGAGTCAAAAATGAAATCTGAAATGTTTTATGAATGAATTATGTTTAGACGGATTACTTAACATTTTGGATGGAACGATACCAAAACTCACAGTACGATAATAGCCTGCTAAAAAGTGCACTTCACGATTTATGACAATATTAATGAATGAAGAAAAAGGATGACTTGAAAAAAAACTTGAAAAGTGCTTCAGCTCTCCTTCTTAAATCAAATGAAAGACGCCATGACCTACGAAAATTGGCATGAATTGCCTTTGTCAGTGATAAATGCGACCTGTGTGCACCGGCCTAGCGGCACGGCTCCCCTCCTGGACGGAGCTCCGACTGCAGGTCGAAGGCGGCAGCAAAGTAGAACGCAGCTATAAATAACCATGTAGCATTGTCACAGTCTCATGATGGCATCGAGACGAAATATGATATATTTTTACGTTCCTAATTGGTCTCTAATAATATATTACTACAAATCACTAATTCTACTTTCTTTTACCTAAATGGCTCTATGCCACTTGTCATCCTGATCACTGAAAGTAATACTATGCCAGAATAGCGTCTTGCTACAGGTTTTTCAAATACCTTTCCTTTTGATGAAATATGACGGATATATTAATTTACCGGTTGTGTCAGAAAATATCCAGTTTAAACTTTGAATCAGGATTCAACATATAAATAAGAATAATTGTATTACACTTGTTAAGACTAAAATCAAATACCATCTGCGAAAGAAACCCGGATGGCATTTGATTTGCATTGTTCCATAACTTCCATCTTTCACTAATTAGGTGCTTTTCATTTACAGAAATGAACAGATCCTATCAAAACACAACACGATACTTAATTACTGGCACATGCAGATATACTTCATTGTGCACAGAACATGACAAAACAAATAGCTAGGATAAATAAAAAAATGCACACCAATCAAAAGCTCTCGGGAGAAGGTTTCTTATTCTTCAAATGGGATCCTCTTATTGTCCTTTTTTCCCATCCTCATCAGAAACCGCATTAGCCTCAGCCAACAAACAACACCACCTCTCCTTCCTTCTGCGCTCTGGGTCACATCTGTTGTACTTGGAAAACACAAGTATACAGCACTCAGACCTAATGGATATGGCCATCTCTTTTTTTTTAAATACAAAAGAGCCAGGCATGCTCCTATAGCTTTCAAGCAATTACTAGAATAAGTGAAGATGCAGAGCTGTGTTTGCCAGTTTGGTGATCAGGGTACCAGGTGTTACATAAATCCCCAGGTTACATAATTCCACAGACACACACAAACAGTGTCAGGAAACTGAAGCAGTAGAACATACTGTAAAGGTGCTGGGGTCTCAGACTAATGAGGACCATTTTGATGTTATTCTCCGAGCACACTGAACTATGTCAATCACACACTAGTTGTGCGTCTATTGTTTTGACCCCTCTGTTCATGCAGAGAATGGATGGTGGGCGGTGAGACCTGCAGATTGAATGAGCACAAATGACCAAAAAATAAATCCTTTCGTATCGGAGCTGAAAAGGAAAATAATTCTGAAAGTTATATGAATGGACAGCGGGGACATTTTGACATGAGCTAGTCAGCAACACATTAATGCAAAACCTGGAGGTGATTGCAGCCCACCAGAGAAGGTGTTAGTTAACAGGTACAGTAACATATATGTAAAAACAGCCTCAAGGGTCACACATACATCATTCTGCACAGTAAAGGTCAAACATCCAACGATCAAACACACTGAGTGGAGGGGGACTTTAAATACAAATGATGTCTATTGTACGTGGAATCACACCTTAGGGTGTAGGATGTGGCTTGCGGCATGCTAGTCGTGTGAACAAAGGCAAAAAAAAAATGTTTTGGGCCAATTAGCGGGGTAACAGGGATAGGGCCCAGATGCAGACTACGACGCAGACTGATACAGTTTAGGGCTTTATTGATCAAAAATAAAAAGGTACAAGAGTTTACGGAATCATGAGCAGGCAAGAGTCGAAACCGGGAAGGCAGTCCAAACAGGCAAACAAATCCAAAAAAGGGTTAGGCAGAGACTCATTAGTCTGTGAAACAGACACAGGTCCAGGTTAAAGTTCAGGTGCTGGTAACGGTGTGGAAAAGGGCTGAATATAAACTGCAGTGCTAAAGGGGGGACAGTGGAAACAGGTGTGTGAGTAGGCGGGGAGGGTCAGATAACGGCAGGGCTGATGACCAAGAGTCTCCAGCGTGGCAGGTCTGGGGAGTGGGCAGTGGCTGGAGACGGGAACGGAGAGCGAGGCCATGCTAAACCAACTAGAAAGTCCTCGTGACCTAAATACACACTGCAGGACGATTTGTCAAGCAGGCTGTGAGACAGGAAAAGCACTCTCCCTTTTTAAAAGACATAATTACTCTGCTCAGCACTTCCAAAATACCTGCAACAAAAATGTCACGTCCCATCCCGTTACAGTGGGAACGGCAAAGCCAATTAGTCTGAATGAACTTGAATGTGACAAATATGTTTATGCTTTGAGACCTCGGATGTAACTGTACAAAAGAAAATCAGGAATCAGGAAGACTCTTGAAATATTTCATTCATTCGGTGCATTTGCGACTTGGCAGCAAAAGCCGTGCTAATACTAGTGGGATGACTCACAGCGATTTGAAAGGTACTTACATGTTATCTAACTTATTTTGGGCAGTTTTAGATATATGACGTACAGCAGGAAGTCAACTCTTGCGGGTGTAGCACAGGTGCGTTCACTCATTCTGGCTGATTAGACCTCTTATCAGCACAGTGTGAGCTTAATTGACATCCCTCTCATAGGCACCATTTTCACCCGGTATTACCATGTGACCTGTATTTGGATAAATGATCTGGATAATGACATTTGCATTTACATCTGGTATTAATTAGTGTTCTTTTTATCTCAGGAACAATGGAGCCCCGCAGCTCATCTCTGCCCAAGGAGCCCTTATCTTAACTTAACGCAACTTAAAATTGTCTGAAGTCATTGAAATACGAGTATTCAAAGGCACATCTTGTTATACGCTAACATTGTAACATAGATTCTTGATTCTACTGTTTCTTGCAGATATGTTACAGGTACTGTTACAAGATACAGGTACTCAGGACTTGGATTTTGGTAAAAGCATTATGTTAATGCGAGAGGTGAGGATTATAACTGTGTGTGGTCTCCCAGGGCAACCAAGGCTTGGAGTGCATGCAGTTACACAAAATACTCCCTTTACGACACACACAACTAAACAAACATGTCTGGCTGCTATCTGAGAGCTGTATGAATGCACCAGCGAGGTGGGAAATGTCCTTGAAAAAACAAAGCCTGAAAGGTTAAATGTACGATGTACGGGAACACGTAAGCTTTACGATGTCAGGTGTCTGTAGGGAAAATCTGATTATATCATTCTGGCTTTCAGTCAATTGTTCTCTTTCATTATTCCACATAGCTTACTGAAAGGAACATGGGCAAGAATGTGTAGTGTCACTTTTTGGCTCTAGGCCTTGAGTGTCGAGGGATCAAAAATGGTGCAGATGGAGAGAAAGATCAGGCTTCACACTTTCAAGCTTAGTCCGTCTAATAAGTAGGAGACTGACAGCCCATATTTCATCTTTGCCGTCACACCTGGAAGTAAGACTTAATAAACAGAGTGTGTATTCAAGCGCTCTGCATCTCAGCATTAGCCGTAAATATTTTGGTATTTTATTATGACAGTCTTAAGACAGGCTTCGACAGTGTGTTTGATGTGAGGCTTTCTACGATAGGATGCTATTTCATTCAATATTAAATAAATAAATATGTCTATAAAATGAATAAATATGGCTGTGAAATAAATCCTAGGTAGCAGCAGGGAGTCCGGGGATTGAGGCAGAGCTAGTAATTCTTGTGATTTTGTCTGGAAGATAACCATGCGGCATTAATCAGAATATAACAGATGGAAATAAAAAGAGTTGTGAAATAAATGTGGCATTAGGAAAATAAAAGTCCCCTAAAAAAAAAAAAAAAGAAAATAGTCCTTTTTTTAAAATTAAAACCTTTTTATATATTGAACTGTATTTATATATTTCTATTTACATTTATTTCTATACTTAATGCCTCGCTTATTTATTTTAGGATTTATTTATTTCAGTATATATATATATATTTTTTTTATTAAGGCATATATTTTATGAAATGGCATTACATGAGAATAAAGATCAATTTACGCTGTTATATGTTACCGTCTGCTGAGTGCAGCATTGGCACATATAACAGCGTAAATTGATCTTTATTCTCATTCATTCTCAACATTTGTATTCCTCTTGCTGTAACCTTAACATTTCAAGGCAACTCTCCTCTCAGTGTAGCAGCTCAGTCTTCCCACTGGGCTATTCATGTATTGATCTGTAAAGAGCAACAGCTGTTATATAAAGCAGCCTTTCAGGAGTCTGGATTAACACAGAGTGCACACAAAATGAAGGTTGTCCTCTTGACAACCTTGAGGAAAAACTTCAAAATCACTGATGCTCTCTGATCTGCTATATAGTGTTTCTGGTGCGGAGGACTGATGTGTTCAACAAAACATCATTATAGTGCAATCAGTGTTTGAGCCACCAATACTTTCTCTGTAGCTGTGACCTAAAAACACATACTGTGTGAACTGTAAATGTATATGCACTCAAGTACTGGACTTAAATACAATTTTGAGGTTCTATAATAATATTCCACTTTCTTTCAGGAAATATTGTACCTTTCACTCTACAGACTGTATTTCACAGCTATAGTACAAGCAAAAAATATATGATAAAATATGATTAAACTACTTTAATCTGAAATGTACAACATTTAAGCTCCGTTTATATTAATGCATCAATAATAATCATACATTTACCTATTCTACTTTTAAGTACACCTGGTTACCAACCGTGACAGTGATGCTCATAGTGTGTGTGTGTGTGTGTGTGTGTGTGTGTGTGTGTGTGTGTGTGTGTGTGTGTGTGTGTGTGTGAGAGAGAGAGATTTTTGTGACTGTGACAGTGTCGCAACCGTGCAAGATGCAGTCACAAAACTTTACAGGTGTGTAATTGAGATCAAAATGAATGGAATGGAAGAATCCCGGAAGCAGGGGGGTAGGAAGTGAGGAAGCCCCCCCTACTTTACACCCCTGGCCAGATTTGGCATTGTGGCCTGTGTGATCCCATAACAAGATATTATATTAATAGATCATAGCTGCTTTAATGTACATGCATGCATCATGATCCATTAATATACAAACCCCAATTCCAATGAAGTCGGGACGTTGTGTAAAATAAAAACAGAATACAATGATTTGCAAATCCTTTTTGACCTATATTCAATTGAGTAAACTGTAAAGACAATATATTTAATGTTCAAACTGATAAACTTTATGTTTTTTTGCAAATATTCACTCATTTTGAATTTGATGCCTGTTCCAAAAAAGCTGGGACAGGGGCATGTTTACCACTGTGTTACATCACCTTTCCTTTTAACAACACTCAATAAGCGTTTGGGAACTGAGGACACTAATTGTTGAAGCTTTGTAGGTGGAATTCTTTCCCATATCTTGTCTTTGTAGTGTATTCAATTGAATATAGGTCGAAAAGGATTTGCAAATCATTGTATTCTGTTTTATTTACGTTTTACACAACGTCCCAACTTCATTGCAATTGGGGTTTGTGAAATAATATAACACTGAGGGGCCATTCTGCAATATAGTACTTTTAATTTAGAGTCTTTAAGTACGTTTTGTTCCCAACACTTGTGTACTTTTTTTAAAGTAAAGTTTTAAATGCAGGTCATTTACTTGTAATGGACTTTTCTTTACAGCGTGGTATTGCTGCTTTAACTTAAGAAAATGATCTGACTTTGCTCTTATCCTGCTCTTATTGAATACAAACATACAGTGTTGTAGGCTGTGAACAAATATCAACCCTTCTTATAATTATAAAACCCATTGGAGCATTTTATAAGATGTGTATGAAATGTCTGCGAGCAGAATGTGCATGGCCTGAAAAAATGTTTAGAAGTGTTTTTAAAGTAAATGTAACTGCGTAGGGACGGAAAGAGAAACACACAGAAGACTACAGGAACTGTCACCAACAACACTGATCCTTGTGTACATCAGCTCTTGGGGCAATTAATCCCAAGCCAACTCCCATTTACCGTAACGTTAAGTAACAGGCTATCAGTGCTTCACATGAATCTCCCGTTTGTTGACAGAATCTGGCTTTTATCTCCTCTTTCCATTCCTTCTCTCTCCCTCCCTGTCCCATCTATCCATCCTGTCGCTGTTTTTTGGTTAGTTTCTTATCTTGTTTCTTTTGATCTGTGCCCCCCCCCACCTTCAACCGACTCCCTCTGCTCTTGTGTATGATATAACCATCTGTGGCCGCTCACCTGACCAATGGCCACCAGGCTGTCAGGGTGATAATGTAAACCTCTCTGAGAGGAGATAACAGCCCACTGGGATAATTGGCCAGACACACACACACACACACACACACACACACACACACACACACACACAGACAGACAGATGAAGCCAGAGGCACACAGTGAGACACCTCTCAGTTACCATGGGAACTTGACCTGAAGCCCCTGTATACAAACACACATCTCAGTGAATACACCCAGCACCCCCCACTGTGTACTTTGCCCAGATCAGGTGCTCGCAGGAGAAGTAAACTTCAAACATTGAGAGATGATGTAACAAGGCAGCAGAAACAACACACATGTTTCATGATGTAACAGAGAACATCCTGCTGGGCTGTTATAGACACCAACATACAGATAATACGTGAAGAGGGAACAAGAAACCCAAACATAAAACATTTTGGGAATGAGAAATATAGTTACAGCTGAATATGTTTATTGTATTTGGGAATATTAGGGCAAGTTAGTTTTGGCAGTATTGGACCGTTTTGTACATCCACCTTCATAATGAAGCAAAGCATTTGTTGAGCCGTGAAAAGGTTCTCTGAGTTCACTCATTAGTAACTTGCCCCTTTTGAACCCTGCAGTCTAGCATCAACATTTAAAAAGCAGAGAGGAATCACTCTGTGTCCAGAGGACGACTGTTAAGTGTGTAACTTGTTCCCTCTTGTGGTAACAAGTGTATGCTACAAATATAGAGAGAGACTCTTAGCAATAACTGATAACCAAGACAATATTGTTTTACTGGAATACAACAGTTGACTAAACAGTATCATTTCGAGGTCCATTTAGTAGCTGCTGCAGAGCTTTCAATCACATCACATGATCTTCATCAGCACATGGAGTTTGTGCAGTTGTAATGTAGCTGCAGATGTCCAAATTTCCTTTTTTCTTTTTCTTTTTTTCTTAGCACAGCAAAGCCATCCAACACGGATGTAAAGTCTAAATAATAATAATAATAATCTAAAATTCCATGACAACTGAGTGAACTCCGTCCTGCCTGACAAACATGTAATATCACCAAAAAGCTCAGCAATAGCTACTGAATGGAACTTGAGGTGAAGATTGTTTTACTACCCATTTTAAAAAAGTCAAGAATGAACTTTGAAGCTACACTGCAGAATACTAGCTTTATTTGGACTTTATAGAACAACTTAAAACCTCTTACATTAGATCAGGAATGTTATTGCTCCAGATGTTTTTTGATGACATTAAAACAACATGAGAAAGGCACGTTTATAACTCCCAATTCAGTCTTTTGTTTCAAGTTCTGAACACTGATGTTTTAGCATACTGCCCTTCATTAGGATGTAGTCATTTACATGTATTTATTTGGGGGAGGCGTTTGGCAGTTGCGTTTGTCCCAAGCGACGTAGAAATGAGGTACAATCCAAGCCACAGTAAATCAAGGAGAAGCCTTCATCACATCATGACATGAATAAAACAAATAATACCTACAGTCATATATAAAACGGCAGAAAGGTGATGATTTGTTAATCATTAACGTCAACTAAATTATTTTGAAAATCACAATATAAAAACGACATGTAAAAAAGCATTCTGATGTTGAACTAAAGAGTTATTTTTAAAATGCAGCCATTTTGAATAATTCGGTCATCATCACATTATTACGTTTTGTGAATATTATTATAATAATATAATTATAAGTTGTTTTGATTTTGCAGTGCACTATTTGATACTATTTGAGGTGTAAGCACAGCATATCTCATTTTGTGTCAATATTAGTCAAAACTATGCATTTGAGAGATTATTATTCCACAAACACAAACATCCATTGGTGTGTGTGTGTGTATATGTGTATATGCTGTATGTGTGTATCCATGTGCACTGGAATAGTCAAGGTGACCTCGTAGTCATTCACCCAGTGGGCTCTCAGCCGCAGCAGCGTCTTGCTAAAAGTTCTACCTGCTCCTGCGTGGCAGCGATTTAGTGTCACCATTAGCAGAGTCATTTTGACTTTAAAAGGCAGACGTGGGTGCACTGAGGCGTTACAAAGGCAGAGTTTTAGCCTTGGAGCTGGGTTTGTCCTCCAGCTTTGAGCTATACCTGCAAAGACAGAGGGCTAGTTGAAAGATGGGGAACAGGAGTAATGATCTGTATCTGTCTTCTTACTTGTCTGTTGCACCCAGAGCGCAGATTTCTGGTTGGATTTAAAATGAAAAGAAACAAAATATACAGTTTTGCAACTCTGACAGGCTAGGCATTATCTGTCACTTCATGTTCACATACACTCCAGTCAATTTCACTGTAGAGCAGTCCCTTTTCTTTTTTACATCCATCTTAAAGGGTTGGTTAACCCAAATGATAAAAAACTCATTTTCTCACTTAGCTCTATTGGTGTGTAGCCATGCAGATTTGGTCTGCAACCATGGCAATGAAACTGAGGAGCATAGGATTTCAGGAGCGGTGCTCAGAGCTTTGCAGTGTCCCAATAATCCTCACTGTGGACAGTTTTCTTTGGAAATACTTCCTATAAGTCCTGTGAAAATTGTTGATATTTAAAAAAAAATAAAAAAGTGATTCAACCCTTTAAATGCACATATTACACCCTCCATATGGACAGTCCACTGCCACTAAAACAGTCAGTGGTACAGCAGCCAGAGCCACATCACAGCTAGTTCACCAGAGGGCAGCATCCACCCACAAACCTTGCATGACGGAGATTTCCTGTCTGGCTTTTTTTGATATTTCGCACACAAAGGCTTCTGTGTGTCTGAGGGGAATTCACGGCACAGCTCATCTTTTGAGGTATGCATTTTATTCAAGATTGACAGAAGTGTTTTTTTTCTATTGCAGAAAGAGTGCATTCACACAGCAGTCACAGATATACAACCATCCCGTGGAGACACAGTGGGCATACCTGTCAACAAACATTTTCATCTCTCACTCTCTCAGAAATAAATACATCATAATGTGGCTATAAGGTTTCTAATCTTCCGTGTGTGTGTGTGTGAGACGAAACCAATACATGCTCCTCCGTCATCCGTGACTCTCTATCGAAACCTACAAAGGTATTGTTATACAGTGAAATGATCACTCAAAAGTCTGTAAATCCCGTTGTTTATTTAATTCAAGAGCTAACAGGAAGAATAATAAACCTTTGGACTCACTTAGAACGCTGTTGCCCTGGTTTAAAGAAAATACAAAAAATCTCAGTACCTTTTTCTTACTAATCAATGTTAATCCTCGCTTCAACCCTGATATATTTTCACACTCCATCGTGTGGATTTATATTGCCAAATCCATTATTTCAGTGTGACAGCAAGTACGATTAAAATACACAAAAATTTCGACATAGGTCCCTGTGATCCACCTCCGTTCCTGAACCGGTTTCTATGTTCCTCTGCTTTGGCTTTCAAAACGACCAGGTCAGGATTAGTAACCAAACTGCTGGCGATGTATCGACCAGATGCGGTGCTCTTCAAGGAACAGTTGTAGGGAACACCTGAAAGATTCTGTTCCAGGTAACTATGGATAGTCAGCCAACCCCCTCCATCCACATGTTTAGTAGTGTGGTGCTTCACAGACCCATCTGAGAGATTGTGGGAGCCGTGAAACCAGTGCACATCTCCGTCTGGGTAGACATTTTTGAAGGTGCAGGCGGGACGGCCGTTTGTCCAAACACCCTCAACGATCCAACAACACTCTGAGGGGGAAGACCATAAGAACAGTTTTGAAATGAACTTAAATAATGCACTTCATGTACAAAACATTAGGGATGAAAAACCCACCATACCTCACTGGTTTCCATTATCACATCTATACAAATCACTAGGGAGCAGTGGTGGAAAGTGCATGCACATAAATATTGTATTGTAGAGTTATTTACAAGCCAGTAACAAAGCAGCTAATCCATGAGGGACAATGGGCCACCGTAACACGCCTCTCCACAATCCTCCAAAACAAACCCACCATAGCTGTCAGAATCCCACCACCAACAGTAACCTGTGATTACATTTAACTTCATCCTAATATGTCATCCTTCTTATCCATCATTCTCTTTAATCATTAATCTCTTCATTTCCTAATCTTGCTTTACTTTGATTTGCACCATCTGCACCTTGACTGCCAAACACGGCCCTTACGCACTTATTATAAAATATAATTGTTCTCCTCTCCTTTTGACAAGTCATCTATAAACCAATGATAACGCCTATAGTTGTGATTTACTTACACCGTAAAAAACTATGTCTACTAAGAAAGTGATAGAACATGTTGCCAGATCTGAATCGACAAAGTAATTAGTAACTGAAGCTAAATAGCTCAAAATTGTACTTAAGTACATTTACTTAATTACACACGCACAACAGGTGCAGGAAATAGGCCGAGAAAAGCAACAATTAGCCAACAAAGCTGGAAAGAAGTCTACTGGTTAGTAAGCATGAACGTAAACAATACTGAATTTTAAACACCTAAGAAATCAGCTTTTCACATTTACACTAACACTTTGTTAGACTCCAAGGATACACACAATGCACTTTGGTGAGTAACACTGAATGTAAACACTTTTGTTTGTTTACTAGAAAAATCCACAGGGCACCTTTAAGTAAAGAATCTGAATACTTGTGCCACCAATTAAATTGAGCAAGTAGCAAAAGAGTAGCTGAACAGTCTTTTTGTATTTTGTACATTCGTGACAACAGTTTTACAAATGGTGTAGAGACATCACTGTTTGTCTAAATACGATTAGCTGTTGACACTGACCTTCTATCTCCACCCTTGTTGTTGCATGTGTAGCTCCGTGGTTGGATTGTAGTTTGCAGAGGTAGGGTTTTGAGTTCTGCAGTGGCTGCACTCTTTTAAAGATGAGGGACAATTGTCCATGTTTATACTTACATTGGAATTCACTCAAAGTCTGTCTGTGTTGTGTGATTTTTCCTTCACTGTCCACAGAACAGTAAGAGGTGTGGTTTTGTAACCACTCCATGTGTTTGATTGAAAGGCCATTTCGAGATGAGGACACATCGCAGTTTAGGATAACCTGTTTGCCGCACTCTGCGGTGATCCTGGGACTCACACTTAGTTTCACCAACTCTGTAAAAAAACATATACATATTGTACTGAGATTTAAAGGAAGCAAAAGCTTTGTGTTGGTTCAGCATGGTTGTCACATTCCCACGGTTTCACCTTACATTATTAGAACATTACCTCCTGATCTTAAACTTTTAAAGGAAAAGTCCAAGACACATTGTACACATATATATGAACACATTTTAAACAATAAGTTTAAACTAGTTTAAAATTGTTTCACATACCTTGTGTTGTAAGAGTTAATGCATTTAAAATCCAGAGAAGTGTATGCAATGCTGTGTACCCCATTGTCATCCCTTTTGCATTTCACTGTAACAAGGACAACAATCGAATTAAAAACACAACTCCATATATACACACCACAAGTTTTTCTGCAGGCAGGTTGAAACATATTTTAAAAAAGCAACACGTTTGTTAACTCTTATATTTGAGTGGAACTGACCTCAGGATGATTTGTGCTTCTCCTCAGATTTTCTCAAGTAGTCTCTAATCCTTATGGGCATGAATATTGTCCTTCAGACTTGTCCCTAAGTGCTCAACGTTAATGATTACAGTATTATGAAGAGGCAGGCTTATCTCGGTGAAGGGTGTGTGCTGGATCCTGAACTACATGAGGAAGTGAAAGAAAGTGTCGTGTTGTGTGTATGTGTGTGTGTGAGAGAGAGAGAGAGAGCGTGTGAGAGTGTGAGAAAGTGAAAGAAGCACAGACAGAGAGTGAAAGCCTATTCATGAAGGAGTTACAGCTGCCACAAGCAAAGACTTGTGTGATGCTCTTTGATGTGTTGCAGCAATTCATTTTCAACTTTCATTTAGATGTTTCCATTAGCTCATTATGACTATTTGATATTGTTTGAACTTCGTGGGAATAGCCACAGGGGAAAAGCTGTAATCTACTATGTTCCAAAGAGTCGCTCTCACTCAGTTAAGGACTTTGTTGTGTCTTATTGCGAGTTCATTAGTCATTTTATCGGAAGCCATCATATACTATGGAAGAGTGAAATAAATGTCAGACACACACGCACGCACGCACGCACACGCACACAATCAGATCAGATCACAAGGATTATTCTACCACTATTTTTTATTTTAATATCATCAGCAAATACCAAAACCAAAACCAGCGTATCCAGGATAACCAATGTATCTTACTTACAACTATTATCAAATGCTTATGCCTCCCTGGCACAGAACTGTATCATTGTCCAAAATCTATTAAACCACATAGAAAGAGCCATACTTCTGTATTAAAGGGTACCTTCGATATCTTTCACCCTGGACCCTGTCTTCACATGTTTTGTGTCTAAGTGACTAATGGGGACAACAATTTTTTAGTTGGTCCATTATTGAGCGAGAACGCTGCAGTATTGCAGGACAATTCTGCAGCGTCAATGTACGTCCACTAAAAGAGATTGTTGTTGCCACTGACTCAGATTGTTATTGTTAAGTGTTAAGTGTTAGTTATTGTGTCATATGACTTGTTGACGGAAGAAAACGGCAGAAACGGAGGAGTGCCGGTGTTGTGTTGTGTTGTATAGAAAGCGTAGCTTAGTGTTATCTAAAATATTTTCAATGTCATGGCTGAATATTTAGCTGAATACGACAATGTGGATGCAACACAAGATTTTTAGACACAATAACAAACAAACCATATCAAGCAAAAGCTAAGAAAAAGGTTTTATTTCTCTGTTGGGACTTTTCCATAATGTTGTCAGATACTTATAATAACAATCTCAGCCTGTCAGTGGCAAAACAAGCTATTTTAGTGGATCTAAATTGACGATGAGTAATTGCCCCGAGTTACATTGCATGCAGTTTTTGCGGTTACTGTCTGCAGCGTTCTCTTTCCATACCGGACCAATTTCAAAAATGGTTGTCTCCATTAGTCACTTAGACACAAAAAACATGTGAAAATAGGTTATCGAAGTTACCAAGTGACATATTCCTTCATTGCAAAAAAAATGACCAATTTTAAAACTGTCCACTGCCATATTTTCTATCTCTAGAGAGTATCTCAATTTCAGCTAGACTTCACTAAGGATGCTAAGGATTCTGGGTTTACACTGCCTTACCAGTTTGACCAGCCAAGGACAATAAAACATATGTTTTTAGATTAGGAAAGAGAGTCATAGCTTGGGAAATGCAATAAAAAAAAAAAAAACGTATATATTTAATTATTTTAAGTGTGAGTTGATGCCAGCATCATCATTTAAAAAGAGCCTCTTATGCATCTATACAACACATTCTCCAGTCATAATAAGCATTGATTTTCAATAGCACTGATTTGGACACTTACTGGATGAGTGTTTATTAGAGAGCTGCTTGTCCAGTGTGTGACAGAGATTTAAGTTTCTGGGAGTCATTTACTTAATTGAGCACTTGGAGACAGGGAGCAGAGCCGAGCCTGCCAGAGAGATCTCAGAGACTTACAACAGGAGGAATTTGAGCAGTGTTCAACTGCAAAAAATAGTATTAATGTTGTGTATCAAAGACCCATTCAAGCGTTGAATTATTTACCTCATGTCCTTCTTCTGTGCAAACATTTTTCTATTTTTTTTTCACTTTAGTTCACAACAGTCTGTTCCAATCACAAAATAATGGATGATAAATTGGTTCAAGCTACTTTCGGCTGTGATTTTTCTTTTTTAGACACAACAGTAACAAAAATGAAATGTGACGGAAGATCCCGCAGGTTGTAGGGACCCTGGTGAGGGTTATGAACTGCTGAGTATGTGCAACACATGCAAATTTGAATGCACCAAGATGCAGAAATCGTGCCTGGGAAGCAGACTAATCTGTGAACTCATGTTTTATTTGTTCAGACAGATGCGTCTGGTCCACCTCCACCTTGAACAGATATCAAGCAACTTGAGATCTTACGGGCCAATCACAACCGTTTTTGAAATATTAGACCCGTTTGAGACGATGACTGTAAAGAGGAGCAGCATTAAAGAATTTTCAAATACAACCAAGATTGCTGCCGCAGATGTGGAACTTTTAGTTAAAGCTGCTCAGCTGCGCCAGTATTGAAAGGACGAAATGGACGAAAATATTTTCTAAATCTGATGGCAAAAACGGTAAGACTTGTTCACAGACATATTGATGCTACACCATCACAGCTCATCTGTGCACCCTACACTCTGTTTAAATGTTTCCATGACTCAGTGCTACGCTACATGTTTAGTTGTTCTAACTGGTTGTAGGTCTATCCAATTGCGTCCTGGGGCATTTTGGTCTATTCCCATTGATAACGCCCCTTGAAATCAAAAATCAACTAAAAGGTTCCGGACCAATTCGCATTTGCAATTTTGTCTTATATCCCAATTAGACGGCCCTGGTTGTAATTACAGAACTAAAGTTAACATGTGTAATTATCTTTTTTTCTCTCTCCAAATGGGAGCAGCATCTTGGTGTCTGTGTTCAGGTAAACATCAGCACTGCATGCATTAATATAGCATCCCCATATGTTTTAACGATGCCACTATTCAGAGGACGGCGGCAAGAAACACAGGTTCATCTGGCAAAACAGTTGAACGCTTGAGGCTACATTAGCCGCTACTAGCATAGCCCACCCAAATCTAGACTGTCGACCATCGAGTTGCACTGTGAGTAATGTAGTTTTTGACAAGGAAGAAAAATGAGTCGTCAATATCTCTGGTTCTGCTGCATGGATTTCAAAACTTCTTTGTAAATTGTCTATTGTGAGTTGGAGTAGTGACGGGAGACAAAGGCAGATACTTGACCCTTTTCTCGCGGCCCTATAACAATGTCAAACTGCTTCTGCCTTTGGTTCAGTCATTATTTACACCACCACAAGAGGGGTCTTCTTCGTAAAGCATAAACATATTCAAGTCTTGCTTCACGTACCTTGTTTTGGCAGAATAGATGCAATTTTACGCCACAGCAGTATTAGTTGTGTTCTGAATCCCTTCACCAGTTTTCTGCACGTTACTGAAATGTGACTCTAATACCGTCAGTGTTATATCATCAACTGTTCTGTGTTATTACATTACATAACACATATTATATGCATGTTTTATTCATAATGAAGTGTCTTCTGTCTAAACCCACATACAGTATGCGTATTTGGAACAACACAACAATAAAGGAGTCACGTTGACACTTGGTCCTCATCTTATCAGTGAAACAACTAAACAACTTAATAAATGTCAGATTCATCTAATCAGCATGAAGCCAAGCAAAGCGGTTGACATTTCTGTAGCTGCCATCCACCTGAAAGTCTCCAGTGAGCCTGTGTCTCCTGCCTGCTACTGCATCTATTCTTACAGTACATGTTGAATACATTCTGGTATTGTCCTTTGCCCTGGCTGCAGGTTTTTATGTTTTTATGAGCACACTATAACACACTATTGTCAAGGTTGATATATCCATAGCAATAATGTCAATCTTGAATCAACAGTCTGACCCTTGTCCCACTCAACACCTTTGTGCTTACTTTCTTTTCTCCAAAACCTCAGCCGACTGTGTGTATGTATCTGCCCGTTACCAACACGTCAGGTAATTGGGATGCATAGCTCCCGGGTTGGGACACAGGTCGTATCTGAATTGTTAGAACCAAGAATAAACCCGTGTTGACTGGCTTGGTTTTAAATTAGAAAAGAAGGGTCAGATAACACTGGACCAACCCTGGTCATTGGTATAAAATAAGTATTAGTCATCTGATTCATACCTCCTATTGCTCTAATCCTGCAAGTGTTATCAAGGAAATTTTGACCAAACCCATTTATCTTTGCATATCTTGTGCTGTGGTCATTGTTGGTCATTTGTCCCATGCAGTGATGTTCATTGCTGGATTGACTAAATGGGAGGCCCTGGGACAAAAGTGAGCTGTGGATGTCCTGTTTTCCTTATTCTCTGAGCCCTCCCTGACCTATATCAATATATCCTGTGTTACAATCATAGACTTTATATAAGATTTCGACATAGTCACTGTGACGTCACCCATTTGTTTCTGGACTACCGTTTTGAAGCCTCGAGTTTGGGCATTTTGCCGTCGTCATTTAGCAACCTTTTGAAGATGCAAACTGTCAATCACAAGGTAGCCCCGCCATAAAGCATACTCTGCTTTATTGTCTATTTTACTCTAAATGGGACCATCATTTACAAAATGAACATCATGCTGTATTGAATAAGACTGGAGACTAGCTATTGAGATCATAATCTTTTCAGGAAAATGTTTACTGAGGTAATAAATCAAGTGTGAAGTAGAGTCATTTTCTTTTAATTTTCCTAACAAGTGGACTTCTTTTGCCAACCAGTGGAGTCTGGACCCCTGCTGGATATTAGATGGGATGCAAGTGAAAGGCCCTTCCTCATTGACTTTACTTCTCAGACCTTGAGATTACCACCTCATTGGAATACCAGCTGCTGCCCTGGTTTGCTGTGTTTAGCAGGTGATGGACCCAAAAGCATGACACAGAGGCAGGTTAAATTAAACCAAGTTGTAAAGTGTCAGTAATTCAAAACAGGGTTTGTCAACAAGTGGTCATTCTAAACAGGCAAACAAAGAAAGATGAAAAGGCAGACAGGCAAAAGGCTAGAGGTAACACACAGTTACAGCTTTATTGATGGCTCCATTCCATTAAGTGTCCCAATAAGCCATGTCAGTGTGTGAGCATACACAATACCACGGCTCTGGAGCGGACTCACCTAAATGTAATGCAGCCATCATTAATGGTATTAATTCCACCAATGCCCTGCCTGTAATCTGTCTTTGGTTGTGTGTGCACACACATGCAATACAGAAAAATAAATGTTATATTTCAATTTACTGTTTCATATTATGGAGAAACCCATGGTGTCAAAGTCTCAGGCCTTCCCTGCCCTGCCTGACACCAGCCTTGTGGCTTACTTACACAGCATGTCAACTTTTATCCTGTACTTACTTGCTGTGGGGACCAGATTATCCATAACACTGAGTTTTATTTGGTGCTGTAACATGATTTGCAATAGGTCTGGTAAACCGCTGAAGTTGTCCGGCATCTGGTAAATAAAGTTTGACAGCAATTCTGAGCTCAAGAAAGTCCAGTTGTGTTTGAGTCAAACTCTGGACCTGTTACCATGGTGATTAATCAGGTAGATTTGTATGCAGTAAGTGTAAAACTTCACATTTCCACGTTTGCCGTTTTGTGTAGCTGAAGCACTGCATACTTTTTTTTAAAGGACTGAAAAATTGTCACGCTCATAGAAACGGTTTTCCCACGGCGTTGGGATAATGTCAAAGATGCAGTGTCAAAACAAAGAAGGATTTATGTGACCATTCCTGGATGTCACTTCTGATGGATGAATCACCTGCGGCTCCAGAAGCTGATGTTTCAGTGATTGGAAACACTGACCAGTATGTGTAATTACCACTAATACAAAATAAGAGGAACTGGAACTCAAAAACAGAAGTTGTGAGGTTTTTAAATGACAGAAATGGAAACTTGTTTAAGATTACTGCATTACATGAGCTGTTGATCTTCCATTGCATCAGACTCTTCAAGATGCTGGTAAGTAGCACTCTTAATTCCAGTGTATCTAATTCCTGTTTAAGACTTTAGCTGTTTAAACCCCCCCCCCCCCAAAGCTCTACTACAGCTCAGCTTCAACGAGATTTAAAGAATGTAAGCCGTGCTGGCACTTAACTCTAAAAGTTCTATAAGAATCTAAGTTACAATATGTTGTATACTGCTGTGAAGTTTCTATTTAAAATCTAACTTAGTAACCAGACTGAAGCCTACATGTTTTATCTTGTTGAAACAAACATATTTAGTTCTCTTTTAAATCAGTTCAAAAAAAGTTATGGACATTTAAAATATGTTGTAGGTTTAAAATAATATGATTACATTACCAAACAACGAAATTGCATTGTACATTACGTTTGAGGGAAACATATTGTCTCCAAGATTTGTTAAGTTTGTTTTTGTAATCATAATAAAATTGTGCCATAATATACCTTTCTAATCAAAGCTTGCGACAGTCCACATAGGGAGGAGGTGGATTTGTGGGTATTCACCCAGGAGGCTGCTGTTCATGGCCTGTTTGTAACCAAAGCAGGAACTTTTTTCTAAACCTAACCAAGTGGTTTTATTGGTTTTGTTTAAGAATCTAATTTTGTAAGAGACAGGGCTGCAAAGGCAGCTGTGTCAACCTTTTAAATAACCTCTGAGATACAGTTGGTCAGCTGATACAAACAGGAACAGAAAGGTTTATAACCCTTATCAAGGTCAACATTTGATATGGGTTAATCATTGGCATCTTTGTCATAAAGGTAAAATACAGGCACAATATTAACTTGCTTAAAAACTCCGAGACACAATGTGTTCTCGGTTCAGTAGTTTTTCCAAGTTACCTGGAGGTGAATCACCAAAACAGAAAAAGAAGAATGCATTTACAATAAAAGAATCAGGTCCCGTCCCGTTCGTTAGATGTTTTGTGTTTGTACTTCCTGTTTTATTTTGTTAACTGTATGTTCCCTCTTGTGTCTGTTTCTAGTTCCTGTCCCCAGCTGTCTCCACTCTGTTCGTTAGTGTCTCCACCTGTGTCTCGTTGTCCCCTCTCACTTCCTGGTGTATATAGTCTGTGTGTTGCTTGTCCCTTATTGCCAGTTCGTATTTGTACTTTCACGTTAAGACTGTCTCTTTTTTGGGCTTCATCATTTCAGAGGACAGTATCCAGATGGATGAAGCGAAGGTCAGTGCGGTCACTCAGTGGCCTGTCCCCACTAGTCGAAAACTGGTCCAAAGGTTTTTGGGGTTTGCTAACTTCTATCGCAGGTTCATAAGGAACTATAGCACTGTCGCAGCACCCCTACATGCCCTAACATCCCCATCGGTCTTTTTCTGTTGGAATGAGAGTGCGGAGAAGGCATTTCTACAACTCAAGAGGAGTTTCGCTTCAGCCCCCATCCTGACCCTACCTGACCCTCAGCGACAATTCCTGGTAGAGGTTGACGCTTCGGATATAGGACAACAAACTGTACCCATGTGCATTTTTGTCAAAGAAACTATCACCAGCGGAGAGGAACTACGATGTTGGCAATAGGGAGCTACTCGCCATCAAGGTGGCGCTTGAGGAGTGGCGACACTGGTTGGAGGCAGCCGAGCAGCCGTTCCTGGTTCTTACTGACCACAAGAACCTTCAATACATTCAGTCAGCCAAAAGACTGAATTCCCGGCAGGCCCGTTGGGCCTTGTTTTTTACCCGATTCGATTTTACCCTGACCTATCGGCCGGGGTCGAAGAACATTAAGGCTGACTCATTGTCCCGCCTTTTTGATCCCGACCCCAACCCCAGACCTCCGTCATTCGTACTGCCTCCTTCTCGGGTGATAGGCGCAATAACCTGGGGAATTGAGGAGGAGGTAAAAAGGGCCATCAGGGAGATTCAAGTGCCTGAGGGGGTTCCCAACAACCATTTGTTTGTCCCTGAGCATTTGTGCCCGAAGGTGATCCACTGGGCTCACACTTCCCTTGTTTCCTGCCATCCTGGAGCTGCGAGAACGTTATTCGTCATCCGGCAACGCTTCTGGTGGCCTTCCATGGAGAGGATGGTCAGGGAATACGTGGCCGCCTGCCCAGTATGTGCACGCAACAAGTCGTCTCGCCAACCGCCGTCGGGCCTACTACAGCCATTACAAGTGCCACATCGTCCCTGGGCAGAGATTTCTATGGATTTCGTCACCGGACTGCCCATGTCGGAGGGCAAAACTACCATCCTGACGGTGGTGGATAGGTTCAGCAAGATGGCACATTTCATTTTGCTATCTAAACTTCCTTCGGCAAAGACGACGGAGGTGGTCCTCTCGCAGATATTCCGGATTCATGGGTTTCCAAAGGACATTGTGTCTGATCGAGGTCCCCAATTCACTTCCGCGTTTCTGGAAGGAGTTTTGTGAGCTGTTGGGGGCCAAGGTCAGTCTGACTTCGGGTTATCACCCCCAGTCGGACGGACAGTCGGAGAGGATGAACCAGGAGCTGGAGACGTGCCTACGGTGTCTTATCTCCCAGAACCCAACAACCTGGAATAAACATCTAATATGGGTAGAGTATGCCCACAACAACCTACCTGTCTCCTCTTCCAGCTTATCTCCCTTCCAGTGTGCATATGGGTACCAACCTCCGCTGTTTCCAGACCAGGAGGTGGAATCCAGTGTGCCCTCAGCCCAAGCCATGGTTCGCCGTTGTCACCGGATGTGGAGTCGGGCCAAACAGACGCTGCTCCGCCGACCACAAGAAGGACGGCCGATAGGAGGAGAGTCCCCGCACCTGCGTATGTTCCGGGACAAAGGGTGTGGTTGTCCACCAAGGACCTTCCTCTGCGGGTGGAGTCGCGGAAATTGGCTCCACGTTTTGTCGGCCCATTTCCGGTGTCCAGGGTCATCAACCCCGTGGCAGTGAGACTGCAGTTCCAGCATTGATCCCGTTTCCCGTGTTCCTGATTCCCCGGCTTCTTCGATCCTGTTTCCGTGACCTGACTCCGATTTCGCCTCCTCCCTACCTGTTGTTCTGCTACGCTGAGGACCTATCTGTGCATCGACCTTGTTTCTGTGACCCGACTCTGCCTTTGGATTTCCCCTGCATGTTTGTTTGTCTACTTTACCCAGTAAAGTATATTACCATCATCATCGTTCTGTCTCTGAGTCGTGCTATTGAGTCCCTCTCTCCATGTGTACGGGTCGTATCATTACACAAAGGGCATGTTGTGAGAAAGAAGCTTTTGTATGTTTAAACAGTCAGTGGCAGTTTCTCACAGTCTGTTTGAACTGGGTTGGGAACCATTGATATTGTTGAAATAAACTTGACTTGACATTTTGACAAGGAATTAAATGAATTCAAATCCTTGCTCCTATTCTAGGTGGAGCGATGGGTCAGTGCTGAGATAACTTATTCCTCCTTTTTAGAAATTCACAGAATTCTTATCTGGGTCAGTTGTACAGTATACACTCTCTGTGTAAAAAGAGAGATCTCTTGCTTACTAATGAGCAGTGGTTTTTGTCAGCTCTCCAAAAACTCGAAAGTCTAAAATTACTTTGTTTGCTTATACCAGAAACTAAGATTTATGAACACTTTATGAAGCAATAACATCCCACCATAGGTGTATGGTGCGGTATACACAGAAGACAGGACAATGAATTATAAGCACATAAGTGACATCACTTTGAAAACAATCTTCCTTCTCAGTATTTTCTGGCTCAGGTTAATCGCCTTTTGGTGTTTTCCACTTCTTCTTCTTCTGCATCTTCAACTCACTTGAACTAAGACTTTTCTCTACGTGCAACAATTTGAGTGTATGACTTTCTCCCTTCTCAGCATCTTTTGACTGCTGATTCTAGCCATCAGCGGCATGGTTCTCGTGCTTAGTACAGCCATTAGTGGTGACTGGTGACATCCAGAAAATGGCAGGATGTAATCAATGCTACCCTTCCCTCTTGCGAGAGTCGTAAGTGCGAGGGGCGCGGAAGAAGAGAAGCAATCCTCTAAATTGTACAGAATTTGTTTAGCGAGCAAAGAAGCAAAAAAATGACTTTCTTTGTTGAAGTGGCTGCGTGCAGGTAGCAAGTGACTCGCTGTCACTCAAATAAAATTGAGCCAATTTTACCAAACAGTCACAGAAACGCCTCAGTGGATCTCTGCAGGGCAATGATTGCTGGTTTTAGCTGTAGAGTGTTTTTTAGGGACAAAAGTTTAAAGAGACTATAAACACGCAGCCCTCTCATTCCTGTCACTCTGAGTTCATGCGTACAGTCAAAAAAAAAAACCCCGATTTATCTGCTTTCTATATACAAATGGAAATAATCGTTGGTATTTTAATAAAAAATGTGGTGTGTGGGGACTTTCCTTTAACGCATGGATGACTTTCAGCGTAAGAGAATCATTTACTTGATTCGGGTTGAGATCATTTACTCCCACGGCCCATTCTGCTGTGTTTACCTGCATCAGGGACATGCCTTTTAATTTTTGCTTTGAACACGACCGTTCAATGTGGTGCATAATTTCAGGTATTTATTATGTTTCTAGAGTAATACTTTTATTTGCTTTTCATTTGTTATCTTCTAATCTGTGAATATGAGGAAGACAAGGTCCTGGGGACATGGATGCTTGAATTAGCACGGCCTTATTTGACTTCCTGTTATATTTTTCTGGTAACAATATACATATATTAGCAAGATGAAAATGTAAAATATAAAGAATTTGAATAGTGCACCTTTGAGGTAAGAGAAGGGAAGAACAATCCAATTAATGTTAATAATTATTATTAAAAAGCTCTAAATTCTTAGAAAAAAAAGTAAACTTCAGCTTTTTGTCTGTCACATGAACATATAAATCCCTCTCTACTAATCACTCAGCCTCAGTAGCTGCAGTCTACATGTCAAAGTGTCCTTGGGCAAGATACTAAACCCCAAATTGTGAGTGTGCGTGTGAATGTTTATCGCTCCTGATGAGCAGGTGGCACCTTGTATGGCAGCCTCTGCCACCAGTGTATGAATGTGTGTGTGAATGGGTAAAGGCTGGCTTGTGTTCTAAACCACCTCGAGTGGTCGCTAAGACTAGAAATGCGCTATATAAATGCAGTCCAGTTTCTGATTATCATTTATATAGTCTTTTCGTGCTATTGACTTGGTAGTAAAAGATACATGACATTAAAAGAACTAATAAGTTTGCTGAGAGACAAAGTGCTGGAGACTAATGATAAGCCAATGCATTTATTATAAGGAACCAAAGCAGCCCTTCTCTTCAGCTGCCCTAAAAAAGTTGCATTTGTGTTGATGCATTTTTATCAAGAAGTTACGTGTTAAAAACCTAGTGGAGTTTGTCCAGCAACTACACTAACGCACAGCTCGACAACATATGACTATGCAAGTTGTCGAGGTGTTATAATAGAATATCAATTGGCTGAAACAATGTCACCCAGACATAACCATGGTTCAATAATTCTCCCATTATAGTCCAAACTGTGACATCCTCGCAGTTCACACAGCAAAGAAGGAAAAGGCAGAGCCATGTTTGGAGTTGGAAAATCCTGCACAATCTGTGTAAATTCTGATGCAAACATACATTTCAACCAACATCTGTGAGATCATTAGCAAACTTTCGAAGTTTCTAAATGTCTGAAAACGTGTACGGTGCAGGAAGAAGACACACCTGGGACTGTCAAGGTGACAGACACCATCCTTACGTCGACACACACAGACACACGCATACGCCGGCAAACGCTCAAAACTTGAAACACTTAAACATAAGATCAGCTTCTCCAAGAAGAGACCATTTTCCTCTGACTTCCCCTCACAGACAGATTTTGATTAATTCCAGTTTACCCAGGGGCCTGAATTTGAGATGCTCTCTGCTAACAACCTTGCACAGACCACACCAACACATGATATAACTCCCTCTCCACCCTTTCTGTCTGTGCCCTGTTGAAACCCTAAAACTCTGAGGACATGTCCACCACACACAATCATTAATCACATTTATGAGCTGATCTGGAAGCTTTGCTGGGATCATAAACACAGCACCCGACACAATCTCCACCCGACACAATCTCCACCCATAAAGACTGCTATCACACAGTTAATGTCTATTCGAAGGTTGTTTGAGGGTACGGAATGAGAGTGCGCAGGAATGGGATGAACTGTCCTTATTATTGAGGGTAGTTTTGGACTGAACAGCACTTTTGTATAATACAAAGAGATGAAAAAAACAACTGTCCTCTGAAATGTGTTTTCAGTTTAGCTCAATACAATAAAACTCCCTCATCCCACATCTAGTTATCTAGAGTGTGAAAGATGTGTTACGTCTGTCAGCATTTTGAGCTGGCACAGACCCTGGCAGACTCCGCTTGGTCCCATTGGGTCTTTCGTCTCAAACACTTACAAGCAAAAGGGTATGACGATACTACTTTTTTTATGCTTTCCTTATGCTTTTTTCGTGCTGAATAACTAATTTCATTAAACTTATGAGCACATCTCTTATGAACACAAAGTGTTCTTTTGCATGATTCGTTGTGGAGATTATTTTGGTTTACAGATCTGTTAATTATTCCGAGTGTTTCCTGCCAGCCTAGTATTTGGTTAGAGATATTAATTATTGAACAGAAAAGTGCATTTTGACACAACATGTTATGATGTAAATATGACAGAATAGATGGTTGTTCACAAACTAGATTTTTATTTTCCTGATCCAAACTAGACAAATCAGCTAACATTTGTTTTAGTCTTGCATATACTGTAGGATATGAACAATATAGTGATGATCAAACTCTATAATGGAGTACAGTCTTTAGAGTCATATACCTCATGTCCTTTTTTAACCACATAAGTGGGCTAGAAAGACAAGGTGATATCATAAATGATTCATTATGCCCTCATAAATTACCTTTTCAATGAAAAGGAGCAAAAAAAAAAGTGACCGGGCCGACGAGTGACAGACCAGAGAGAAATGTAGAGTAGACAGGAAAGGTTAATTGCTGATTGTTGCTAATTTCTATAGTTCTGCGTTTTTGACACATCCCTTTAACATGCAATTCCTCAACATTATATCACAACTCAGTGGGAAATTCCACAAAGCCCATCAGATCAATGAAACATTTCTTGACATTCTTAAGCCATGAATGCAGATAATTGGTTCACTGTCTGGGATGATGTGATTTTAAAGGTCAATCCTTTTAACGCGTTTGAAAGGCCTCAACGTCGCTGTTAGAAACGTCCTGTCATTATATTGATTTACATAAAGCTACCCTGCATTCAAGTAGAAATTACCCTTATGCGGTTCGAGAAAGCTACTGCTATGTGAACATTGAGACATCAAGGAGGATTGTGCTTGGCCATCTGTGGCCGTATGATACATCAATCTCACTGTGATCTACAGGCTGTTGCAGGCTTCAAAAAGATGCAATTGAATTATTTTAATTGTAGTGCAGCTGCCTGCTGCAGCTGGCAGGAACAAGACTGGAGAGAAAACCATCATGATATGTGGCGGACAATTTTACACATCAAAGTCTGTTGTCAGGTTTTTAGGGAGGACTGATGCATATGTGAAAAACATTGCTTAAAGTCTTTTTGGGCTCCAGAGGAGGCTGTGCGACATCTGATTCATTTCCTTAAGTGATGTCGTTTG
The DNA here is from genome assembly GCA_943590825.1 of Bovichtus diacanthus. NCBI lineage: Eukaryota > Metazoa > Chordata > Actinopteri > Perciformes > Bovichtidae > Bovichtus > Bovichtus diacanthus. The sequence continues at coordinate 796,294 of CALSBV010000196.1, read as the reverse complement.
AGGCAATTTGAGACTACAACCTTGAAGATCCACGTTTTAAAATGAAAGAAATCTGGGGGTGTGGAGTTAGAAAGAAGTGAGCTTTTGTACCTGTGCCTCATCTCTGCTCATGCACTTGGGGCTACATTAACACACCGAATCTCCGAGTTGCATTGTGGGTCATGGTAGGTGCCAGGTTTTGACGAGGAAGAAGAACACGTGGCTCTGGTTTGTCGATAGTACTGTGTGTTGGGAGTCAACGTTAGATTCAACACTTTATTGCAATTTCAGGATAGTTGATAAGAATTTAGTTATTTAGTTATAGACATACTACGTCTACCATGTCTACCACTATAGACATGGTTGAGTATTCTTTTAAGGTTATGGAAATATTGCCATTATGGAAAACAAAAAAAGCTATTCTCAATGTAAAGCAAATAAAACATTGGGTTAAGGTTTAGACACACATCCCTCACCACAACTTCTACATCCTTACTTTCTGCTCTTTAAGGACACATCCATTACGAACATAATTGTTAGGTATACTGGACTGGAGAGCCAATTACAACTGAGAAACAGCACAACATTGTTTGTACCAAGACAGCCTCATAACATTTTGTAATGTGAGCATATACAGACCAATAGAAAACTCCACCGTTTTTATTATGTTGTTATAATTCCTATAAAAATATAATTACTGCATTAGAACCACTGCTGGCTTTGCACTGGCACAAAATGAGAAGCTCATGCCCTTTTTAAAACATAAAATATGTGACACTAAGGCATGATCCCTCCATCAAAATGACTATTAATCTCCAGAACAACATTTATTATTGTGCACTTTTTGATTATATGCATTAAATTATTAAAACTAAGCCGAAATGTTCGAAATCAGTTTAACTAGAGGCTGCATTTGCAATTTGTTGCCTCCAAAAGTCATTATATGTCATCCTCCTACCCCTCATGCATTTTGAAATAATTCTCTTTTGACACTTTTAGTTTCATAAACAGTTGAAGGTACCACAGTGCTGTTATTAGCCTCATCCGCAATGTCACTGTTCCTGCACATGATTCATGGATTCATCCGATTCAGGCTGCTGCTCTTGACCAGCTGAACATTATTCTGTCCTGCATAGTCAGATTTATCTGAGTCATAATTCTCTCTAATGTCTGAAGGAACGACCATCTCAGGGATCCTTGTTATCTTTTGTTTGGACTGTAAATGGGTGAAATACAGTATTTGGATAGTATACACATTCCATGCCTCCTGTAAGCCCGGTCGTGTAGTCAGCAGCTTTGATGCAGCACAAATTTATGTTTGAGGTAGAGTTTATCGCTGAGAAACCAGCTCTGAGGAGATCAGAGGCATGTTTTTGCAGAATCAGAAGCTAATCTGGCTCAGAGCATACAGGGTAGCTGGCCTACCTTCTTAGCGAATGTAGAGCCGTGCTCAAACTTGACGCCAATGTTTGCTAACGCAGAGGATTAGCCTCTTCTGTTTGCTTGCACTTTGCAGTTGCTGATGTGTTATTGCAGCATTACCGGGCCTAAACATATCCTTCAGTTTGGCACAACTCCCAGATGAGATTCTAGCTTCTAAAGGTGTTTGTATGATAGGAAGATTAAATATGGTTCAAACTGCCTCAGTGAAAAAGATGACCCCCTGTGTGATTAACACTTAGACAACCACTTCACACTGAAGGGCTTACAGGCCGAGTTCTTTCACAGACGTTTAAAGTAGATATATTTTCCTCCATTAAATAAAAAGGAAATGATTACGGTAATTACAGTGGAGGCACACAGAGATCTCTATGCATTTCATCCCCTCATGAGTCATCCATGTCTGACGGAGAAGTAATTTTTCATTTAATAATAACACTGTACTGATGTCCGAGTGCTTACAAAGCAGCGCTCTTCATTAAGCTTTAGTGCTTCACCTTGAATTGGACAAGGTGTGTCTGCATCACAGTTGCAACATAATCACTAACACAGGATGAACCAGGAAGAGGACCCATACAGTAACTATAGTCCAGCGGCTCTATGAGGCTGTAAAAATGTGTTTTCGATCTGCAGCAGTCGTAGTGAAGTAAATGTAATAATTGTCCAAAGGGCTGTCAAAATAAAGGTCTTTGACCGATTGCATCGGAGGGGTTTATCATGTTGAAAAGAGATGTGTGTGGCAGTGTCACAGAGTTTATTTTCAGGAGCATGGTGTAAAGGTCAACACATATTGGACTTATTAAAATCTTGATCTGATGATGATGTTAGATAATGACAGGATAGATAAGGAAAACCAAAATTCACAAATGTCTGCATCAAATTGCATGGTAATCCAGTCAAGACAAAAACAATACCTGCACTGTACGACACTACAGTATAACACCTTTACAACAGTGCCCCAACACTGCACTGCATTAAGCCATTGGATGTAATACTCCATGTGCTAACTGCATTAAAGTCCTTTCCGAGGGGAATTAGCATGTTAATGCTCTTGACATAGCCATACAAACTAAATAGGTTCTGCTGTTCAGTCCAGAGGCAGCTAAATACACACCCGCTTCTAGTGTTTAAAGACCTTCACTAGGGAGGGAAGGAAACACATTTTGTTCAACCTTATATTGTTAAGGCTGATGCCCTGAAGTGTTTGTGTTAACCAGCAGGGTGCCGTCCTTCGTCATGTTCCCTCAAATTGTCCCCTGACATTAGATTTTCCAGATTGTCCAAACTGTGCACGGCCCTTTCTGGTCTCCTGGATTCAGTTACACCTCTTTCTACCAAAACAAGACGGTCAAAAAGATCTACTCCGTAGTTTGCTGGGGAAACACACTTAAGCAAACCTGCAGAAGAAGGAAAGTTTTCTACCTCTCATGACACAAGTGTATATTGAATTACAAGGGTGGCCTATCCGCTGCATATATTGGTTTCTTCTGTACGCACAATGATTGCAAGTCTCTCCGTCCTGGGGGAGGGATCCTTCCTCTGTTGCTCTTCCTCTTCCAACAGTTTCTAAGAGAGGTACTTACATGCACGGCAGAAAAAATAACAGGGAAGCTTGGGTTAAAACACACACAGAGGGAGTGCGATTTCCCTCTCTGCTTAGTACCTAGTCCATTACTCCACTATATCTTTACAAAGCAAATAGTAATTTACTGCTACATTAATGCTCTGAATTTCTTGTAGAGAACCTCTGATTATGGTCTCTTCCATATGGTAACTACTCTCAATGCTAAAGGGGAGACACACATTTATTTAAAATGATTTTACACAAATCTGTGACATTGGGCTATATAATTAACATTTACTTGACTACAACTCTCGAATGCTCGGCATTCTTATCGAAGTTCTCGCCTCCCCTATGGCTGCTCCATCCATCCATTGCTGCCTATATTTAGACGTATAGGACTGGCCTTGCTGCCGATGGAATTCATGGACAGTGTGTTTTAGCCTTCTAGCCTTCCCTGGGCACTCACCCACTGCGATTTAGTGGAGCTAAGAGCCATGAATTTCAGTGAGGGAGATGAGGAGAAGCGCAAGTGATTTATGCTTTTGTTTACAGGGTGCTGTAGGGACCTTAATCTGGCAATAATGAGAGGGGGAGATGGTGCGCCTACACTGTAGACTCTAAAGTGACCAGGTGTGAAGAACCCGCATGCATGTGTTTCTGATTTCTGATAGATAATTATGTACGTGAGGAAAGGAAGACAGGATTAGAGGGAAGGGAGGCAGGAAGTATCTTATGTGTATATTTGGACTATGGTAACAGTGAGAATTCACATGGGAGAGGATCATCCCAGATGGATGTATTTATCTTTAACAGGAGAGCTGATCTCTGCGTGTTAAGACAGAAAGGTGCTGAAGTTGGGCACCAAACCCCAAATGGAAACTACAGTATTGTACCTGTCTGATACGTATCTCCATCGTAACTGAACCAGTGAAAATAGAGTTCTTGAGTATATTCATCATTCAACCTAACTTACGATAAGCTTACCATACATCAGTGAAAGCACCTCATGAAGCTATGATTCTAAATATCATCCAACAAAAGGAGTGCTTCTAACAGAGCGCCGGTCAGATCATTAGCCTTCACTGATGTCCCTTTTAAAGGCATTATCCATCATAAATGATAGTCCTGTCCATTAGTGATAGTGCATAAAATGAGCTGTTTGACTGTTGATGAAAATGGCCTCTAGCTATGCTTCCCTACCTCTATGACCCTGACACTGAAGATCATTCCCCTGGTGGGAGAAAGCGCTAAGGAAGTGTCATCCATTATCTTTCCATCATAGGACAGCAACTTGGGGAAAAAAAACTAGGAGAAACATCAATAATATGTTCCTGAGGATTTAAAGTTTTTGGAAAGGTTTTGGAAATAAGAAGGGTTTTCCGAAGGGGGAGTGGAGATTATGAAGGACGCAAACAGGCATAAGGAGGAAAAAAACTGTAAGCGTAAGGCAAAAAATGCTCCCTTGCTTCCTCTCCATCCAACACACATACACACGTGTATGCATGTTAAATTTATGGCTGCCATTGTTCCAGGAGATTTATTGTGGAAAAAGAGTTGTGGGGTTTCCCGTCATGCTTTTCACATCAAAGAAAGCTGCCTCACATCCTCCAGTGGAAGGGAATTATTTTTACCGACTTGACAAATACTAGAAGTATATGCATTCTTTATACAAGTATTATCATTTCGAACATCAAAGCATGAAAATGAATCTCATGGTCATGCTCCTCACTCGCAACACTTTCCTCTGACAGGCACAGCAGCAGGCAGCAGGGCTGCTCTGTCAGGGCCCAGTGTGTCCTGAACGTAGCTCTAATCTAGTGATCAATAGAAGTATAGAATAGAAAATCAATAGAAGTTTGTGAAGAGAGATTGCCAAAGGTTGCCTGGTAAAATCATTCACCTTAAATTACCAAGGCAATACAATGAATTGGCTGCAGGGCTGTCCTAGGAAATGCCAGAAAGTAAAGCATGTCAAGTAAGACGAAGAAACATTAAGAGAGGTACAACAGGGGGAAACAAAGACAGGAAAGATCCTTAGATAATAGGTCACTGACTCGTCTCCCCTGTCCTTTGGGACACAGCAGAAATAGTTGACAACTGTGCTTACACGTGTTGTTTGAGTATGAGGCAAAACACAGAAGCATAGCTGACAAACAGATATTCAAAGGACCTGTGTAAAAGATTGTCAGTTTTTGTTCTACTCAATTATCCAGCTTTCAAGCTCCTATAATCAATAGATCGCAGAACATTGTGATGCAATGCTCTCTTTCTATGCACCCTGGGCATGGAATGAGTTGCAAAATATCATTACCTGAGAAGTGCTCCCTTCCTTGAATACCTTTTAAAGGTCTTATACAAACTACCCTGAAGGAAACATGTAACTGTTTTACATAATCTTTTGACTCCTCATGTGGAATGTGCTGTGTTTCACGCTGGTATGGCCTGAATGTATCTCTTCTTTGACTATTTCCCTTGTGTTGTTTTTATGTATCGTGTGTGCTTTAACATGTGAAACTTTTTTTAATGTGAAACTGCTTGTGCTGCTGTTTTTGACCAGGACTCCCTGGAAGAAGAGATATTGTATCTTAAGGGGACCTTTCTGGCTAAATAAAGGCTGAAAGAAAGCTGGAAACCAACAAAAAAAAAACTAGGAGAAACATCAATAATATGTTCCAGAGGGTTTAAAGTGTTAAGTGGTTATGGAGTTGAAGCTGGTCACATGACCACTTGTATTTGGTCAATTTGAAGCCACAAAGAATTATCACTCTGCAGTTAGTGTCCAGCTAACTTTCGTGTTCTGGTTCAGTCTCATTGCTCTCATAGTGTCGGGCGCAGCAGGCAGCTACTTTCATAGAAAACACACTTAAACCACCACAGCTCAGCACCAAACAGCAGACACACACAGTTCACAGCTAGCTGGGGAACATAGTGGAGCATTTAGCAGCTATAGAGCCAGGTACTTTTTTCTCAGGGTTGGTACCAAAAACAGAACAAAAAGGAAAGTGAATATCGGACATGTGTCAGGTGTTCATAAACTTGACTGTTTGCTTGGAAATTCGCCATATCAACTTACATGGTGATAAGAATGTTGTGTTCACAGCTTGTTTTTGCTTCCCCTAAGTGGCCAAAAGATCAGTTCATGCTGCATTAAAGACATTATTCTCCGTTAAATTTAGCTTAAAGAAACTTATTTTTTTGTATAGTACATTTACTAGAGTTGATTTGAAAATTATTTCAGAGCACACGTTTGAATTTAATACACATGTAAGGGAAAGCAAATCTTACTGAAAAGCCCCAAATGAAGCCCCTGAGAATATGAAATTATAATAGATCTGTAAAACAAACCTTGTAAGGATGTTTACAGATACCTGAAAGCTTTAATACCCCTTTTCCAGTCTCACTGTTTCTTTTGCGTGCATGTATTTCCTTATTTTCATCTGTGGAACAAGGCAAAAATAAGGAACAATAGTGTTTACATTTCAGAAGAGTGAGGAGACGGGAAGTTAATAATAAAGTTCAGGTAAATGTCACACTCCCCGTTGACAACAGTGCTTCCTGTTTCCACAACAAAAAACTGTAACAATTTATAAGAATATTTGAATCTTGCCAGAGAGAGCTTCCAGCAGCTTCTTTTCCTCAAACTCCTCTTGTTGATTACCTTTTAAGGAACATTGGACCGAGCTTGGTCCAAGTAGAACTCTAAAATCATATTTATATAAAGCTGGAAAGTGTGCCATGCCGAGGCAGTCAATCTAGGACAAGTCGGCTATATTACTTTGGTGTCAAGGGAGTAGCTCCATGGCCATGTGGGCCAAAACAAACTCATCAGAAATGTCATTTTAATCCAGTTGAGAAAGTCCTCTCATAAGGCTTAAGGGCTTGAAAAACAATTTGCCAACAAAAGTTATGAGGAAAGCTTATCTCCCATTGTTAAAAGATTTTAGTTCTAGTGCTTGAAGCTAAACAAAACATTTTTTATCAGCTGGGAGAAGTTTTAGTTCTTTATGATTGTAATTACTTTCTGCTGCTTTGTAGAAATTAAGTTTCGTAATGTCATTTTCTTAATCTCCTCTCCTGGATTTTGTATTTGCTAACTGCTGTTGCTGTCGACGTGAAGGGGCTTTGTGGTCGGATTATCATGCACGGAAAAACATAACAGCATCATAACAAACTGTACTTTTATCATTAAAGTTGTATCTGCCCTGCTAACATCAGTTTGCTAGTTACAAAAACAATTTTTCTCTTACCTCTTCTTTACTCCCTGACCGCTGTTGAATGATGTCTAATTTGCAATGTACATATCGTACATATCGTTCCTGGACTGTTTGTTATCTTACACCCACTATCACTGCACCAGCACTTACTGTACATCTGCAACATCAACTGCTGCTGAGTCATTTCCTTTTGTGAAAACTATTGTCTCTGTATTACCTTGACTTCCTGTCTTATGTATAGTGATGAATTGAGTCGGGTCAGACACAGTATTCTTCCTTTCTTTCTATACATCTTTTGTAGCTCGCTGTTTTTCTCGTGATCAGCGCTCTGCCTTTGTACTCGGTGAGCTTGTCCCTGTACAGGACGTTTGTTATGTCCCGTATCATGTAAGTGAAATGGCAGTTGTTATCACAATTTTTGAGTTTTGGTACTGTAGCAGACTCAAGAAACTTTCCTTGAATACTTCTAATAATGAAATTGGAGGTGTAGCAAAAAAACAGGATAGGAAAGTAGAAAAAATCATTTAAACATTTATAAATATACTAATATTAAATGTTTCTCTAATGTTTGTTTTTTTTGTCTGCCAAAAACATTAGGAACCACTGCTGAAATAGACCTGCTTAAACCCCCCTGATTCGTCTAATTCCAACAAGCTTTATTTCCACACGCAATAATTTACCGTCTGTGCAAATGCCACTCTTAACACATCCAAGAATAAAAATTAAATGTACAATAATAATAATAATAATAATAATAATAATAAAGAGAAATTCACCTTGCAAAATGACATTTACAAATGTTATTCCCTGCAGAGCTACTGTACAGCGGAGCGGTAGAACAGCACGAGGGCAGGATGGTAAAGAGATAAGTGTTCAACAAAAGCAGATTAAACAACCACTAAAACTGTGATTTAAAATCATTTGTATAGCACATCAACATATGGAACATCTGTAACAGTTTCCTCATTCTACCCAAATATTAATATTCCCTACCAGGCAAATGTATACTGAATGTGTAGCCTAAATGTCCCGCAACAGCTGCCACACTATAGTCGCACCATCGAAATGAAAAGCAGGGCTCTTCTAATCCAAGCCCTTTTGGATTGAAACCCTGCATTATTTACTGTAGATATGCTAATCCTTATCCACCAGAGGGCTCACCATCTCATGGGCCTGGTCCAGAGGGGTCTTCACTGATGTTATCTGCACAGTATTGAGCTTCAGGATTCTCCTGTATGGGAAAGTTAGACTTTGCAGTAGGCCTGTCTGTGGCAGATGTTTGACTTATCTATATTTCTCTGAGTAGCATGATTGAGCGTCTCACCAGACCACCTTTGTTGCTCCTGTGTAGCGACTAAGAGCTGACTGATGACGTGGTGTCAACCCAAATTATAGAGTCTGCAGCCTCCCGGGACCCTGAGACATCTCCAGCCAATCCCGGCTGTCAATCTGTCAAGCATCCAATGTAAGGCACCACTTCATGCTACTCAGAGAACAAGGGTTATTGAAGCTTTAATGAAGAGTGCAATGCCCTCTTTCCATTTCTCTTGAGTTAAATAAGAATTCAAAATGTTTTTTGACCCAGTATGACCCTAACATATGTTTGTTTCTTTCATTCGTATTGGTCATTGATGATTCATTGATCGGTATGCAACCCGAGAGAGATAAAAATGAACTGAGCAGAACTGAATTGTTACTTACGAAATCAAAAATAGCAGTTTGATGGACCATTTTCTTATAATTTGAACAAATCTTTGAGTCAAAATTGGTGCATTTCATGGCACATTGTTTTACAGCATGGTTTGAGTTGTATAGATCCAGATGAAGCTACGCTCACCATGGTTTTAATTTCCTCTCAGGGCTAAAAGGTTTTTGAGATTTTCCATTAGGCCTTCAACCACACCAGCAAGCTTTAGCACAATTGACTTGGCCGCAATGTGCTGCTGTTAATGTATGGCTGGGATTGTAATGAGGTTTTAATGGGCTTCTGTCAATAACATTTTGCCACAATTTGCAGTACAGTGTGTTCATGAAGGGAGTTACACTAATGCTCTAAAGCAGCTGCTTTGGACTTTCCGGAACAGTGACTGCCTGAGTTTTGCCAGTGTGTTATAGTTTGGCATGCAGAAAAACTGAATTGCTCAGCAAGACATTTGTTTTTCGCTCTTTTGGGACACTATTTCTTCTTCCTTTATTTTTTAGAAAGAACTTAGAACAAAAGACTCTCCACAGATTATATAGGAGGCCAAAAAAGAAAGTGATATTTTGCTATCAGACACTTCTGCTATAGTACATGCATTGCATGTATTAGTTTAGCATAGAAAAATAATTGTTTGTTAGGTAGCTACAGAAAGTGTGAGCAGTTAGCGCATGTGGCTCCCCGCCATTACACACACTCGGTGACTGAGTGCCGTCTATCTTCAGTGTTCCACCCTCCTGTTTTCTCCGGCTTCTGACTTTGCTCCACGCTCCCCTGTTGCCCACAAAAGGGCTCCAGGCAAAAATGAAGGGATTTCTGCAAGTGGAGTTTTCTGTCATCAATCCTGTTTGCCATGCTTCACTCCCTGCCTGTCTCTCCCTCCCTGTATCCATCCATCCGTCCTTCAGTCCACCCATTTCACATCCATCTCTCTCTATTCCAGGTTGGCAAATTGATTGCGTTGAGCTCGTGGAAAAAGGCAGCCTCTGGGGACATACATTGAAGCACATTGAGGCCCTCTGTTTTAATGAAAAGCTAAAGCCCCAGCAATCACACCCACACACACAAAGCCCTCATACATTCTGCCACACATACAAACTGACATACACATTACGTACACACACTGCAGCAAGCTAGCAAGCAGACCTGGGTCCATAATTACCTATGCTGTGTGTATTCCCGCTGGCATTTAACTGAAGCCCCCTCCTTGTTTGCCTGCTGAATGGGAGATTTATGTTGAAATGTCATTTCTGCCTTATGGTGAAGTGAGTGTTTCTGGTGAAAATTAGGTCCCCTGTGTGTATACGTAGAAATAAGTCAATTCAATTGTGTGCTCTACCATGGGCAGGTCTGAAGAACTGGGCTACTAGATTAGATCCTCAATGTCTTACAAGCTGCTGTCTAAGAGGGGATCAATGTAATGTATCGATTGCTGCTGGGGATGAAGGCTTGTGTGTCAAAATAATAAGCATTTTGTGTGTGCACAGTATAATGTGTCTGTGTGCGTTCACTGTCTGCTGCTGACATGCTATATCATTTAAGTGCTGTATAATAACGACAGGCAGTCGGCTTCACTATAATACCAACAGGTCGTAAACACCACCACCGACCAACAGTTTCAGCCTTAACTAGTCTGCAGTATAGGACCAAATCCATAAACATGGATGTTACCCTTTTCAGTGTCTCCAGGTTCTTTCCCATAAAATGAGCTAGTTTGGTCTGCTGAATCATTCTTAAAGCTCTAACCAGCAAATGTGTCTGTAGAGGACACTCAATAAGTGCAGTTAAACGTTGTTTTGAGGTATGTGCAGAAGTATTGTACGTGCTCAGTGCATATTGTTGCTCGGGGCAGTGCAGTAGCTCTGGGCAAAGCTGTCACATTAAGTGTGGTTGTTCAAATGCCACCCAGAGCAAATGAAATCAGGTGTACAGAATTCGATGTGAATTAAATGTTTTAACTCTTTGTAGTCATGTTGATTGAACTCTGTTTATAGACTAACATTTGCCTGGGCTTAGCTGCGGCCCAGAACTCTCCCTCCTCACTGGAGCCGTTGGGATCACTACACAATCACATAGCTGCAGATGTTCCCTGCTTAGGCAAGTTGTTCAGCTGGAGTGTGTTTGTGTTTGCGCGCGTGAGTACACACACTCCACTCACCTGTGTGTGCGCCTCGTGCCTCAGCCTTGATTGGAAGTCAGACGGACGAGCTGTTTATTTTCGGAGTACATTTTTTTCTCCCTTCTCTATTTCTGCGTCCCTCCCTGACCTGTCATGCTGCTGCATCTGGCCGATCAATAATGCAATTCTTAACCAGTGACTGCTGCGCGCTGGAGTAATTACCTCCTCGATTATCTGACCACATCTCTCATTACACTGTAAGCAGCCTTCATTAGATCAACAGGCTGACAGACATAGGGGGACCCAGAACACACACAAACACACACATGTATAAAGACTGCTTGGCATGCTTAAACACGCTCTGCATAGTATTATAATCAAGTGCTTGGGAAGACAAACAGACGGACAGGCTTGTCACCTTCCTGCTCTCCCCGTCTTCACTTCCTCGCCTCTCTTCCTCTCTTTGCCCAGTCAATCAGATAGCCATTAGCCGGTATTGGTCCCAAGGGCTGGTCTCTCACATACTGCACATCAATGGGAGCATTTCCATTCAGCAAGATGGCTCACCTCCTCGCCTCACTGTGATAGCAGTGCAGCCCCGGGGAAATAAAGAGAGTCGCAGCCAAATCAAATCCACAGCACAATGGGGCAGACAATGCCATGGATCAGCATGTTACTGGCCTGTTTAGGCTCATTCTGTGGAGCTTCTTGAGCCAGGGGCTAGTTTAAGTGTTTAATATTGTTAGCACCTCCAGGGCTGCACGTTTGATTTCCACTGTGGGTAACTGCCAAAAGATGGTGCTGGGAGATGCTAAGAATTTTTTTTTTAACAAGTATAATGCATATTAATTCATTTCCTTTTTTTTTTTTTTTTTAATGCACCTTTAGCGTGCTTATAAAGATAAATAACACAAACACTATCTCACTCTTTTGGAAACTCCACAACTAAGCCCATTTTCAGCAAGATACTCTTGTTAGTCCTTTCAGCGAAGGCAACAGTCATGGTGCATTAGCATTCGCCACAGAGATAAAGGCCAGTGCGTGACTGAAGCAAGCAGGTCATGGTATTTAATGACCTTTGTAGATACGACTGATACAGCTTTTTTCCCAGTTTGTAGCAGAGTACTGGACCAGTGTGCTTCACGACGGTGTGTAAATATGTGTGTATTCATGCGCTTCAGTCCGTAACTGTTTCCACCCTCTCTCTTTCGGCTTGTTGAAGGAGATGTGGTCTGACTTGTGAGAAAGAAATCAGTGTTGTGTTGTTCATCATCAGCTATCTCTCTTCTTCGGCCCTCAGCTTCTTGTTATACGACTGGCTATCAGCCTGATGGCAGTTTGCTAATGGTGTCAGCGGACTTCAATTAGATCTCCGCCACGCTCGATCGCACAGTCCTTTCTGCTGGAGAGAGCCCTTAAATTGTCTGAAATACCAGAGCCATTAAGTGTGAATGGTTAATGGGAGTTTAAACAGAGAGGGAGCGAGGAGCAGGCAGGCAGGGCACAGCGACATCATGCAAGTGGACGGCTTCAGTCTTTGTTTTCCACTCTTCCCCTCTGCTAACTGGCTGAAGGTGATAAACACATAATGTCTGTAGAGGTGGGGGATGAATAATGATTTTCTGGCAACGCACTGCAAACGACTTTCCTTCCAAAAGGAGGAATCCCATTTTATTTCAATTAACTTCAATTAACTTTACTTCACCTGCGTAGTCCATGGATCAACATATAGATAAAAGATGAAGTATAAGAGACGTATTTACAACCTTTAGAAGGGACCGTTACGTTACATCATCTTTGTTTGAACATAGATAACATTTTTGAATAATTTCTTCTGCTTCTCTTTCTTTTCTACTATGTTGTATTGTATTGTACTTTGCTAATAGTACTGGTTTGTGTATTTTGGACTTGTTCAATTGGTTGCTTGTAAAGTTGGAGATCTTTGAAATGTACTTACTCCACTGCACTTATATTTATCGCTCGTGAAAAAAAGACATATGCCAATTACCCGTTCTTATTGTCCTGTGAAAGAACTAGTGGATCACTCTGGCCTTACTGTTCCCCGAAGTTGCTGGGAACACCCAGCATGCACTCCTAATTCACAGGGGGTTAAGGTCAGACCCATATTGAGGCTACTAATGCTTAAAATGGGATAATATTAGTGTGTATAGAATGTATTTTTGTATTTTCAAATGACTTCTATTTTAATGTAATATATTTTCTCATACCAGTATTCTTTTTTTTCAAACACATACTGTAACAAGATACTTTTTGATGTACTTGTGCCCATCTCTGCATGTATTGACTCATTCAAATGGCTACATTATCCTTTATACTTGTTATGTAGAAATGTAGCATCAGTAATTTCAGAAATGTCTTACCTCTCAAGATGGGTTTACCAGAATTGGTCTCAATTGACTAGGTTAGTAATGACAGCGCTATCGATGAGCATGTCTGAAATTGTTACGCACTGACATTGCCTCCAGGATCGTTGAGGGTATGGGCAGAATAATCTGTCAGTATCAATGTCGATTGTTTTTTTTTCTTCAGTTCCAGTCCTCCCCCGAGCTGAAGAAGAGAAACTTCTAGCAGCCACAGGGAAAAGGATAACTGGGCCGAGAGACGAGCTTCATAAGGTGGCAGGTGGTGTTTTCCACACTTTTAAATTTTCACACAAAAAGGCAAAGCCTATTGTGTAAGCGTTGGGACAGCTACAGTGTGTGAATATAGAGTATTTCTGGACCAGAATGAGGAGCAGAACGGGAAACTTTGCGTGACGACACCCCCTCTAGGCCCAGATAGAGTGGGCACTTCTCTCCCTAAGCATGTGAGACTTATAAAAGCAGAGAGAAGAGAATTTCTTTTCATCTCATGAAAATACCTAGGTGGCACAAAACATCTACCTCTATGCTCAAGTACAATCTTTCTTGGCCAGGAGAGATATTTAGGCATGGAGGCTGCCAGTGACAGTGTGCCAGTTCAAGTATTGGCATATCTAGGTTGTCTAGACACAGCATGTGTCTAGAAATAGAATCCATTTATTTCTGTCTCCCAGCTCCTCGAATATTACTGCTTTACAGCCAACCAGCACTGACTGCCAAACAATACTTGGCAAAAGAAAGGAGCTGTCTCCTATAACAATACCTTGTGTAAAAAAATATAGGTAGATGGAGACATATTTACAGTTACTTATTCCGAAATGACACATTATAGGTTACATGATGAAATAAAAACAGATGATTAACAGTAAACCCTCCTATTGTTTGTTTATACGTTTGATTGCTAGTGTCTGACATAAATATAAAAAAGATCCTTAAAATGAATGCAACTGAAATGGCTTTTCTGGTTGATTGTGTACTGACTACATGTCGAGATTATAGTCAAAGTGTCAATAAACTCAAACTTTTATTCATCTCAGAGGAAAAAAATGAAGAAAAAGCTGTTTCAACTTGTCAATGTCACCTTTTGATGGGTGGCCCCCCAGTGATCGATCACTGTTGACAGGGGCCCTCCCTCAGGAGTGAGCTTCAGAGCCAGTGTTTCAACTGCAAAATAGATGACTGAATACATTTTGAGTTTTTCCAATCGCTTTCGGATGGTGCCTACTGTATGGTGCATTGTTTTGATTACCATGTCAGGAATTTTGAATATTTAAATTGCCTCCAGGTAGTGCTTCTAGCAAAATACATTTAAAAAAAAAAAAAGGATACCTGCATATTGTGTATGTTATTGTCTCACACGTACAGTACCAGATTAAACGTGATATTTAAAAATGAAAGCCTGTCAATTTACTGTTGAATAGCTAATTGCTCACATTATTGTGGTTTCAAAAGAAGGGAATAAATACTTTTTAATAGGTAGAAAATAATAGACTCTGAAGTGGCCTGTCAATTAAGGAAAGAGACGTACTAAGTACACAGTGACTTCAAATTATGAGGGAGTAATACGTACAAAAGAGGAATTTTAGAGGGCTGGTGTATTTTTTCCGCACAAATCCAAAAGTACAAGGGCAAAAGTGTAAGGAATGACGGAAGCAGTGTGTTTATCTGCTTTAACGAAAGATGCTAATGTTAAAATGCCTGCTACCTATTTACCTACAGTAGTAACAGTAAGCATACCAAAAGCTGAGTATGTTATTATGTGCGTTAGCTACAGGTTACATTAGAAAAAACTCTTCAAGTCATTTTCACAAATGAAATATCTTGTCAGAAAATAGTAACAATAGAGCATAAATTCTACTAACCCTTGTGTTATTTGACCAAATAACATATTAAATATATAAATAGCATAAATAGTTACAAAGAAACACTCTAATCTTTTTTTCTATCTTAGCACTGTGATAGCTATTCTACAGCTCACAAACTACCCTACAAGAGCAATATAATTACATTTTTAGACTTCGTAGGCTTCAAATAGGTCAGCTGGAGACATTAAAAAGTCAGCTAACTCCCAGAGTTAATGTTAGCTAGTTAGCTAGCTGCAGCTAATTCAATCTGCCAGGGACAGCCTTCATTTTAGTTGGGAAAATAGATGATTGCCAATAAAAAAATATAAAAAAATGACCTTCAATTTCAAGTAGGCTAGTAAATCTACCTCTATCATTGAAAACGTATGTGCTGTACTAGAATGGTAAGCTTGCCCGGCAAAGCTACAGTAACTAAAGTGGCAGAAATGAACTCAGTATTGTGCATGAGAACATTTTGAAGATCCGCAAGTCATGCCAGCTGACTTAACGACAGCCTATGGTGGCACTGAGACACAATGAACACTGTCCAAGGTGAATACATCAAGCACTCATATTATGAAAGGGAACTGAGGGGTGTAAATCAAGGCTTTCAGTTCTTTTTCCTCTCCGTCCCTGTTATTAGGCTATTCCTTGCCAGAATAATTCACACACACAGTTTGCCCAAATGGAAGACGAATTAGTTGAAAATGTTTTTTTCACAGATCTCTCTCCATTATCATCATCACAGTTTAATTTGTTATTTTATTGTAAGTGTGATGCTCAGTACACAATTAATACCCTGTGTACTTCCAAGCCACTTCATAGAGTTATTTTATTTGACTTTGAGCATTATAAATGCCAAGATGTGCTGCTGAAACAAAATGGACTTGGCCTCTCTGATCCTCTCTCCCTCTGGACTCATCGTTTTGCAGCTTGTTGAAGGTGTCCATCTCATTAATCGACTAATAGGGCCGCTTGTCATGGGATCAGATATTATCTGCAGGAGGCCGGGAACACATTTAGTCTTACATCACGTATGTTAGACACTCAAGAAGCTGCTAAAGCACCATCAATTTACTTCAGCTAAGCTCCTCACCTACGCTATTATAATAACCTTGTCTAAGTTTGAAATCAAATGACTGAAGTAGTTTTGACAGGTTGAAAATCCCCCTTAGAGTGGTATGCATATGGCACATTTTTGAAATTCAAAATCCAGACGGACTTCAACTTATAATACAGTAATGTTAAGAAATACTACACATCGCTTTCACACACAGTATAGGCATCATAATATACTGTATATCAATAATGCCTGTATTTAAAGATGTGAATTTTGACAAGAGCAGTGGCACCTGCTGGACCATTATCCTTCCTGTTAGTTTCTGTTCTGTCGATTAAAGCAGACATAAGTATCCTGTTGTCGTGGAGAGAATAGTTATTGTGGCAGACTGTGGGTGTCATCATCAATCACAGTTCATATTGCTAAATATTGGCATTGACGCCTCACTTGAATAGGATAAACGATGCAGGCAGAGGCGTGAAATGAAGAACTAGGATGGATTGGCTTGGTATCTGTTAGTGTGGCCAGCAGGGCCACGGTTAGTTGTGCTGCCTTTGTTTCTGCTATTGTATATAGTTTTTTTTTTTCTTTAGTCTTTCTATCTAAGGTTACTATGGTTTGGGATTTATTAGCTGTGTCACAGTTTTAAATTCAGATTTATTTTGGTCCAGTTTTTGTGTGACTTTTTATTCAGTTTTATTCCATTACTGTGTCGCACAGCTGTTTTCGCCCGGCCGGGAGTGTGGTGGTCAGCATATTAACATTAACGCCAACATGCTAGCATGCTCTTATTCTCTGCAGTTTTATGTTTCTTCACTTTTAGTTACGCCACAAAGTCCGGTTTCATTTTTTTTAGCTTCAGACTATACAGCCATGTTTTTGTCCTATTTTAAGTTTAGTCTAAAGCAATTTTGATTCTATCTTGCTGTGTTGAGCATAAACACAGTAGAGCCTCACTCCACTCCACTACACACCGGCAAGTAACACCTGAACTCATTTGCTCACAGCATCACAAAGTGATTGTGGCCCTCCATTCTCATGTACTTTCTAGATTTATGAGTCTTGTTTCGGCTGGCAAAGAATGAGGACGAAATTGGACACATTAATACAGAGCTGTATAAACAACGGAGTGAAAAACAATGCCTGTACATTGAAACATCTCTCCCCCTCAGACACACACACGTACACACTTTTTTTTTTCTCTAGTTTTAGTGAAAAATTGCTGTTGCTGCTTATGGGCACCCTGAATAGCCAGCTTGCGTGTGAGATGACGCCAACAGCTGAGACCTCCCCACTGGTTGATTCATTGCTTTAATCACTCTGGCTCTGCAACCTCTTACCAACCATGGCAGCATTTGACACATCACTGCCTTCTCAGAGCACTCGCACCATTTGTCCTATTTAGGACACTGTCACTCCCCTTGTAGACAATTAGATATTGGGGGTACAGTGTTGTGCAGAGCTGGTAAAATACAACACAGCCGGCGCAGGTTGAATTGCTGTGAAAATTGGTACGTGGGCATCCCCAATTCATCGGAGATGTCAGTGTTTCTTCTTCCGCACCGCCTACGTCATAGACCTCATCTGACCCCATCACTAGAAACTGGTGAATGAATATTCATCCTACATATTGATGTAAATCTCATCCTAAAAACAGGCCAGTTTGTCTGGTTATCCAGCTTAGGATTGCTCCCCTTTCGCTTTGCCTCCACCTCACTCTGTTTAATTCAGAGTGGTCATAGCGTTACATCCATAGCTCAACAGCTACCTTTATAAACCTCTATTGATTTTGCCCTGGTCTGTCTTTTTATTGCCACATAAGCTGGAAAGTGGATGAGCTCAATCACTCTTCTTTTCTCCATTTGCCACCTACAGGCAGAGGCCTCAGTGGCTCTAGAGACACAACAGTGGATGTTGAAGTCCCATCATATGCCAAAATATGAACTTGGGAGATTTTTTGTAAGTCAAAAATAAAGTGGTGTCTAGCTACAGTGACACCTGTGCTACTATTTGGGGAAACCTGTGAGAAACTAAAGAGAAAGAAACCTCAGAGTACACAAGGACAGGGTGGCTGTTATCTGAGAAAGTTATCCTGGGACTCAACTCTTACTCAAGAAGTTCATCTGAATTCAGCTCCAATTGGATGTGACCGCTCATTCGCTAAGTTCTCCAGTTTGCTTTCTAAACTTCATTTATTGTCCATCTTTCCACGACTGTCCTCTCCTGCACTGTTTTCCCAAATTACACGCAGATATGAAGGTGGATCATTGTGAGCCTGTGTGAATCTGCTGAGATGTCGCACCAGAGGATGTGAGAACAGCAAGTAGGGCATACAGCGGGGAGGCTTCAGGGTTTACACGCAGTGGGACGTTGATGTTTCATTCCCATTGTAAGAGAGAGACCAGGATTCAGCTCCCACGAAGGGAAGCCAAGAGATTCAGCCAGAGAGGCTCAAAAGTTAGAGATCACTTCTCGTGTTGTTTCTTTACTTTCCAGGCTTTACAAACTGAATTATTTTTGCGTAACAATGCCAATTGGCATTTACCACATTTTCTTTGCAGTGTGTTTTTGTTTGGTGGAATCCAATGAAGCTTCTTTGATACACAGCCCTTGACACACTAGACTTCACATCTGTGCTGCAGCAGTTTTCTCCCATTCAGCCACAAGAGCATCAGTGAGGTCGGCCACTTATGTTGAGCGATAAGGCCTGGCTTGCAGTCGGTGTTCCAGTTCATCCCAAAGGTGTTTGATGAGGTTGAGCTCAGGGCTCTGTGCAGCACGGTCAAGTTCTTCCACACTAAAATGAGGAAACCACTTCGTTATGAGCCTGGCTTTGCGCATTGAGGAGTTATCAAAGAGTCCTCCGCAAACTGTTGCCACAGATTTGGGAGCACACTATTGTCTAAAATGTAACTGTATGTTATTCCCTTAATTGAAAAAGTGGCTTAGACCAAACCAAGAAAAACAATTGATTTACTGCCTGACTGATGGAAAGAAAGCTGGAGATCACAATGAAGAAGAGAAGGGAGAGGCTCTCCTGTGTGTGTGTGTGTGTGTGTGTGTGTGTGTGTGTGTGTGTGTGTGT